>JADBJO010012842.1:52500-55600 GCA_016801955.1 Conus betulinus | reverse complement strand
CATGGGAAGCACGGGAATATTTAAGCGAAGGTCAAAACATAAGCTTAAAGACAATTCATCCATCCTCATCAGCTGAATCAAAAAGCAGATCAAGAAACAATTGTCCTACACCCCCAGCAAACAAAAATGTTTGTTCTTGCTGGCTACTTCAGTTTCGCTATTGTGTTACAAGTGTCCTGAAGAAACCATTTCCTAATATAATACAGATGGGCTGGTGTGTATCTGATATAATTATCAGTACACCATGAATGGCCTACCATATGACTTTATTTCTGTAACAACAGTTCATTAATAAAGTAGTACCTACCACCGTACTGGCCAAACAAACGAGGAAAAAAACAGCATTATGGCCTTACGTTAAGCAGTTAAGGGGTTATTATTGCTTTGTCCTTAGTAGGGGTTTTTTTTTATTTTTTTTGTTGTTTTTTTTTTAAGGGTAAGGGGGTTTTGGTCAAAATCACATTAAGTTAAGTGTCCAGCACCACTGAGAACATAGTGCACTGAAAAATAGCACACACACACACACACACACACACACCCACACAGAGAGATGAGAGAGAGAGGTCGTTGTTTAAACATCATCTACAAAGGGACTAAAATACAGCAACCTTAATTTAATGGCGGGGAAAAAAAAAAGGAAAAAAAAAAAAAAAAACACCGTCTCAGATGCAAGAATCCTCAAGAAATGAATCTTCGGGTTCTTCAATCTGGGAAACAACGACGACGATGACAACCATAGGAGAAGATGACGACAATAATTAAAATAATCTAATCACAAAAATCAGTGCTGCAACAGGCCTTGCACGATTTAAAAATCCCAAGCAATCGAATTAACAAGTTTTTATGAAGAAAACTCAACATGATGAACATTCCAAGGTCAAATGACGTAATTGAGGATGACGTAAGAATTCAGCTTTCAACAAGAATCGACACACCGCAGAGAAAGAGGAAATAGCCGCCTTTGTTTTGTGGTGAGATATCGAATCAATCTGTTTCAGTTTTTTTTTTTTTTCCATCAATTTTTTTTTTTTTTTTTCAATCTTTTTGTTACGCAGCTTGGAAGAGTTTGTCATGGTCAGACGAAGAGGGATGCAGCTTGTCTGTGCCACCTTTTTCATAGTTGAATAAGCCTGAGGTTGAGAGACTCTACAACAACTGCAATTCTATGGCGGCTGATATCGGTAGGAAGGTGAATCCGAACTAAAACAAAAAAACACAGTCACACACACACACACACAAACACAACACACACACACTAAAGAATGAATGTCATAAATGGGTCATCACAAAAAAAAAAAAAAAAAAAAAAAATTCAGTATACACCAAAGTGTTGACGATTGTGATGATAATCAGTCTATGAAGATAGATCTTGGGTACGTTATGGGACTCTTTAAAGAAAAAAAGAAAAAGTAACGTCACACGCCTTTTTCGATTTGCACGTGTAGCAAAGTGAGTTAATTGATCGTCCCTTATCGGTTGTTCTGTGTGTGTGTGTGTGTGTGTGTGCAGGCGTGAGTGGGTACGGGCGGAGTGAGGGGTGCACGCTTATTCATATGTGTCATCAATAAAGACAGCCTAAAAAATCATGTTAATTGTAATATATTGAGGGGCTGGTTGAGGGTAGTGTGATAAAACAAATCTTACTGCATGCAAAAGCAGGGCAGCAGCATGGTACAGAATAAATTTCACCCCGATAGCTGACACACACGTACACGCACGCGCGCGCGCGCACACACACACCACACACACACACAGGCGCGCGCAAGCAAGCACGCACACGCAAGTACACGCACACGCACACACACACACAACACTCACACACACACACCAACACACACACACACACACACACACATTTTCGTTTTACATCAACCTAACCCACTGAACAATGAGTGGCTGGTTGTGTTGCAGTGTGGAGTATTGTCTCTGTGGCTTCGTTCAGGCTGCACCGACTGCGAAAGCTGGCAGAGACAGCGGTAAGGATGTCCCTCTCATTACCCCCCTCCAGTCGTATCAGATCTGCCTTTTTCGGTCCACTGCACCATCCATTGTCAACCCCAAACCCAGTCCAGTCTGAAGCATTCTGCCCAATCTTCAGGCTCCCTTACTCTATCCCAGTCCAGTCTCGTTTTCATTCAACATCACTTTTTGCGCCCAGTTTGAGGAGAGAAGTGATTGTTCGTTCTTCGCTTTCATTGTCTTCAAATATCGTGTTGTCTTGGCCTGAAGATCAAAGAGGTCGACATGCGTCGTGTTTTGTCTTGTAATGTGTTTGTTTCGTTCGGCGGAATAGTCAATTTTCTTTTCAGCCAGTTTGATACATTTATTCCGCGATTAAAACAACAACAACAACAACGGTCATACACACAAAAACTCTACTGCCTGTCAGTACGGGCAGTGTCCGCAGAAGTATCAGCCTGCGTACGCAGAAAGAAAGAAAGAAAAGATACATTTATTTCAAGTCTTGTCTTTGTTCATTTCAGCGTCATCAGGTCACACGGACTCCAGTCGGGTCTGCCTTGACTCCGTCCACTCCAGTCTCGTTCATCCAGTCCAGATCAGTTCAGAGTCTATAGATCTAACCTGATCCAGCTCAAATCAACGCAGTCCCATTAGATTCAGCCCAGCATAACTCAAGCTGATCCCGGTCAGTTCAGGCCAACCCAGTTCAGGATTGATCCAAACCAGTTCAGTTCGGTTCATTCCAGTTTGTTCCCGATCAGTTCAGGCCAACCCAGTTCAGGTTTGATCCCTGTTCATTCAGGCCACCCCTTTCAGGTTTGATCGCAAGCCAGTTCAGTTCAGTTCATTCCAGTTTGATCTCTGTCCGTTCAAGCCAACCCAGTTCAGATTTGTTCCAAGCCAGTTCAGTTGAGATCATTCCAGTTTGATCCCTGTCACCATCAGCACAGATCAATACAGTGATGTACAGTACAGTAACTACAGTGCAAAATGGTACAGTACAATGCGACACTGTACAGCAAAACACAGCACTTTGCAGTACAATATGATACAGGTTAAGTATATTTGGTACCATATAGTACAATGCGAAACAGTACAGTAGAAAATAGTATTGCATGGTTACAACGAATAGCTTGGT
>JADBJO010012842.1:30000-50000 GCA_016801955.1 Conus betulinus | reverse complement strand
TAATAGCAATTATAGTGACGATGATGAAAACATGATAAATAATAAGAGAAGGAATACTGTCCAGCTTTTGGTGGTAGTATGACAGTAATAGCTCTAGTGTTGACAGTGGCTAAAAACACTGAAGGGGGGGGGGATAGTAAAGAGAGTAGGGTTGGTTTGTTTTGTAATTATTGTTTACTGGTATAATACATTAGTGATGGTTAGTGATGATGATAGATGAAAAATTGTGCTTAGTAGCAAGGAATAAAAAAAAAAAGCCAGCACCAAAAACAAGAATGTATGGCTAGTGATTATGATGATACTAGTCATATGTGGAGATGTTTGGTAATGATGATATTGATTGGGAAAGGAATGGCGGGGTGATCAATGGGTGAAGAGCTATCATTGTTGCTGGGAAGAATGACAAAAAAAAAGAAGAAAAGAGAACAGAGGGAGGGGGGGGGGGGGGGGGGGGGGGGTGGGGGAGTATATCCTCGAACTACGCATACTTATGCACAAGGTGGGGGGGGGGGGGGGGGGGGGGAGGGGAGGAAAGGGAAAAACTCATGCCAAAAAATATTATTGGAAAAGTAAACAGCACTGTTGGATGGTGATCATTGTCGTAAGTGAAAATAATGTGTGGCATTAATATACTAATGCTGGTTGGGAAAAAAATGGAAATTGAATCAATGAGGAAAAGGGGTAACATGCTTTCACACACATCACACACACACACACACACCACAACACACACACACACACACACAACACACACACAACACACACAACGAGGGAGGGATGTAAATATTATTGGATGGATGACTGAACATTGTGAGGGGACTAATTGGTAAGAAGTGAGATCATGTGGTATTAATAGAATAGTATAAATGGTATAGTGAATACTGGTTGGAAGAAAAATGGGAATGATCAATGAGAAAAGGATTAACAACATGCCAACTACTACAGAAACAACACCACATCTGAATAGTGGTGAAGTTTAAGTGATTGCTTCGTTCATTTTCGTTGTTCTGAGTGTTTTGTGTCTTGCCTGAAGAAGGACCCAAGAGGTCGAAACGCGTCGTGTTTTGTCTTGTGATCCGTTTATATACGTTTTTCTTTTTCTTTTTTTTTTTTTTGTGGTGCGCCATTAATTATATTTCAAATTTGTTTCAGATTCCCCCCTCTGCATTAGCCTCACTTTGCATCTAGATCTGAAAGTGGACTGCTTGGCCCTACTCTATCCAGAGAAAAATTATCTGGAAAAAAAAAAAGAAAAATGAATTGAATTGATTAAAAAAAAAATCATATCAGAAAGCTCTTTATTGAAAAAAAAACAAACAAACTGTTAATCTTCATCGTTTTTTTTTTTTTATTCTCTTTTTGTTTCTTATCAACCATTTCGTACCTGGATGGCTGCTGATGAGACTGTCATTGGCCAGTCGTGACCTTTACATTTCATTGTGACACATTGCGTGTCATTAAAAAAACAACAACAACAACAACAAAAAAACAACAAAAAAACAATGAGAGACATGTGGCACTGGCTAACCCCCTCTCCATGCAACGTCGTCGACCAGTCTGTCCTCTGATTCAACGGACCCATCCTACAGATGATAAACCAGTTTAACTTGTGTTATCGATTTGTGTTTTTCTGTTGTTTCTGTCCATCTTTGTGTTTGTCTGAATTTATTCAAGTTTTAAAAGGCTGTGCCAGTCTTGAATAGAAGTTACTTAAAATTTTGTTCATTCCTCCAGTTCTTGTTGCTGTGTAGATGTGTTCAGTATGGGGTATACGGGCAAACTTGGAGCATCCTTTTTCGGGGGATCATTTCCTTGTTTGTTTCTGTTTTGCTCTGTGCTGTCATGTCTGCTAGACGATTCGGTGGTTGTCGCAAAGCAAGCATTCCTTTGGAGAACTGAATATGTTTTCTTGTGGGAACAGGAATTACCGTACTTGTTTTATTGTTTATTATTACCGTTTCTGCCTCACTTCATATTTATTTTCGTTTCAAATAAAAATCAAGATTATTTGTATTTGTTTGTGTCCGTCTTGGTTTTGTCTGACTTTACTCAAGTTTTTTTAAAAGGCTGTGCTAATCTTGAATAAAAAGTTACTTTATATTTATTCATTTCTCCAGTCCTTGTTGCTGCTTGTGTAGATGTGTCCAGTATGGGGGTATACTACGGGGCAAGCTTAGAAGTAAGTAAGGGGGGTTTTTCTCTTGTTCTGTTTTTTGCTCTGTGCTGTCACGTCTACTAAACGATTGGGTGTTTGAGCATCCCAGTTTATGCCTTCAGAGAACTGAACATGATTTTCTGAGGGAACGAGAGTTGAGTTTCCTTAGTTGTTTTGTCGTTTTTTCCTGCCTTTTAGTTCATATTACTTGTGTTATCTATTTCATAAATGTACGCCCATGCGCTGCTTGCTGCGTTTTTGACTAGAAGCATGTATATGTGATCTATGTTTTCCTTCGAAATATACCTTTCACAAATGAACACCTTAAACCACCAGGAATCTGGACACAGTTCCTGAGAGAGACAGACAGCTGACTGGAACTTTCAACGTGAGAAATTTGTTGGCATCTGAGCAGTTCACATATTTACAAAAATCTACCCATTTTGTCCGTCCGTCAGTCCTGCTAGAGCAAAGTGGTATCATGATGGTTGGTTTTACAGTAAAGGTGTCCATTTTACCTGTCTGATGTTAATGTGTGTGTGTGAGAGAGAGAGAACAAAGAGAGAGAGAAATAATTGACGCTTCCGGCCTATAACAATATGAGGTTGCAGAGGCACACATAAAAAAAAAAAAAAAAAGAGTAAATAACAACAAAGTATATTTTTTCGATGTAGTGATAATGCTAATTTATGAGGGTAAACTAATTATTTATGTGGGATACGAGTTCTCCTTTTTTCCGTGCATAAAAAAATATACATAGCAATATCTCTTGTAATATGCACATTTTCGTTTGCAAGTAGGCCTAACTGTTTTATTTTTCCACAGAGTTCACGTTCTGAAATTGTCTGTGCTTCAGTATGTATTTTTTCTCTGAAAGGCATATAAGCATTGCATCTCAATAGAAAGTGGAGTTCGTTTTTAAGTTGGTTGCCAAAAAGGACATGCTTGATACTTCTTTGTATCTGCTATCTAAGTTCCGGTCGGGGAGATGAGAGAGAGGAGAGAGAGAGAGGAGAGAGAGAGAGGAGTTTCAGTTGTACTGTGATCTTCCCTTTCCTCCCCCCCTCCCTCTTTTGTCCCTTCACGGGGAGCGTTGTTGTCAGAGGTGGTGAGCGCCGAAGCAGCGACAGGGGGAGATTCTGATGCACGTGAGGCTGCAGACGCAACGTGACTCCATCTCCGTCATCCCTGGTCAACGCTCTGGGCACAGGGGGGGAATACACTCTCCTGTCCCTGCCTGTGGACGAGTACAACGGACTCCGTGATCATCGTCACTCCCACCGCGACTCTGCACCATCACCATTACGGTCAGTGGGGACAGGGAAAAGTGAGAGAAAAACAGGAAGGGGTAGGGAAAAGAAACAGAAAGTATGGGGGGGGGGGGGGGGGGGGGGGGGGGGGGGGGGGGGGAGGAGGAGGGGGGGATGCATGTAGGATAAAGCATAAAGCAGAAGGGGGAATTGGATGAGGGGGGTAGGAGAATGGCATCATTTTGAGGGGTGAAGTGTCGTTTTAGAGATTTCTGTTTTGCGGATGTTATGTCGTTTGCGCTGTTGTTTGCGTATTTGATCTCTGTAATGGAGAGTCAGGCCTTTTGATACAGACTTTCAGTGCTCATTTGTGCTGTAGCGTGCTGTCTTTTGAAAGAAGGACTTTCTGTATTGGTTTGTGCTGTAAATGTATTGCTGTTTACTATACATTTTCTATGTTGAATTTGTGCTGTATTAACATTGCCCTCTGCTCTGGATTTTACTATATCAATTTGTGCTTGCAGTTGCATTTGCCCTCTATTGTAGATTTTCTACATTGATTTGTGCTTGCAGTGTATTGCCCTCTATTATAGATTTTCTGCATTGATTTGTGTTGTGTAGTGTATTGCCCTCTATTATAGATTTTCTGCATTGATTTGTGCTGCAGTGTATTATTGCCCTATATAGATTTTTTTCTACATTGATTTGTGTGTAGTGTATTGCACTCTATTATAGATTTTCTGCATTGATTTGAGCTGTAGTGTATTATTGCCATCTACTGAAAGAGTTTCTATATGATTTGTGCTGAAGTGTATTGTCCTCTACCGAAGAGGTTTCTATATTGATTGATTTGTGCTGTAGTGTATTGTCTCCTCTACTGAAGAGTTTTTCTATTTGATTTTGTGCTGTAGTGTATTGTCCTCTACTGAAGAGTTTCTGGTATTGGTTTGTGCTGTAGTGCATTGCCTTCTACTGGGCACAGACTACACTTCCTGTCCCTGCTTGTGGACGAGTACAGGGACTCCGTGATCATCGTCACGTAGGTATGTCATGTAGCGTATTGTCATGTACCACAACGACTGTCTGTATTGATCTGTACTGTAGATTTCTTCTACAGCAGATGTTCTATATTGCTGTCTTGTCTCTCCATGAATCCATTTTTTAAGACCATTCTATCATGGCCCTTTATAGCAGAGGAGGGTAGGCATGTATTCTCACCATGGCTCCAGTCCAAGAACCATCTAAACAGGGTGCAGTTTAGGGTGGATGTGTATCTCACCAAGGCTCGTAAGTCCAAGACTATATACAGCATGTTACAATGGAGGGTTCTGGACTATTTGCATCTCGCAGCGTACGCTTATATCTCCATGACGACGACATTTCTGCATAGTTACCGAGGCGGTCACGTAAGTTAGCTCACCACAAGCTCGATTTCTTGTGGACATGTATTTTCAGCCACCGGTTTTATGTCCAAGGACCCATTCCCACCTGATGATACAGTGGAGGGTATCACGGACCTATCTGTCTTTCACCCCACTTATTCCCATATCCAAAAACCCATTCGTCGTTGGTCACATAGGAAGGTGGGACTCACGTTCTGTCTCCATGGCTTCATTTCCAAGACCATTTTACGGAGAACAATTGAGAGGGGGGATAACAATGTAATCTCCGCCATGACTCCTTGTGCAAAGGCCAATTCTTACAGGGTACAGGCGAGTTGGACCATGTAATATCTCCATAACTCCATATCCGAGAACTTCATACTGGGTTACATTGGACGGTGGACATTGTGCCCCGCCATGAATCCGTGTCAGGAAGAGAGTATAGTGAAGGGGTGACTACTTATCTCATCCATGATTCCATGTCCAAGGCTTATCGCTTACAGCGTACAGCGGAGGACCCACATGCATATATCACAAGACTCCATGTCCAACGATCATTCTATGGGGTCCAGTGGAGGGTGGACACGTGAACAGTACCTCGTCAAAGTCATCTGCTACGTCTTCCTTATACCATTCCTACAGGGGTAGAGAGAAAGGGTGGACCTGGTATCTCTCCGTGATCTCCATGCTCCAGGGACCATTCTACTGGATACATTACGAGGGTGGGAGCCCCCATTATGCGAAAATCTGAGGCAGAGAAAACAAGAAGTCCTGGCCAAGAAGGGGGAAACCACCGAGATGGGGGGAACAGTTACTCGACCCGCTGGTCTGTCGTGCAGGGATGGAGCCTACTCCAGAGGGACTTTCAGAGGTCGGTCCTGACCGCTCACCGGGCCGCCTCTACGATACCCACTTAGTACTTGAGACAGCATTGAACGCGATAGGAAGGGGGGGGCGGGGGGGGGGGGGGCAGGGGGTGAGGGGGAAGCAAGCTGGTCATCAACATGCCTGGTATGGTATTGGTTGCGGGGCAGGATCCTTCAGGAAGGACGGAGTTATGTTCAGAGAAAAATTGCTGAGCGTAGGACGAGTCGTACATGGTACATGAAGCAAGGCGTGGGATCCTGACAGGGTGCCGAGTTGACCGGAGCGGATTCAGCCCGTGCTGGGGGTCGTGAGCGGCAATGTACCGCGAGGAACAAACGCCCAATGAGGTCGGTGCTGCTGCGAAACACGTGCGTGCGGCCCAGAATGACCACCTGGGGCAAGCCACTACTCCCTCCTCCCCCATGCCCTTTGACGGAAAGGGAATCGCCGCGCCCCCTCTCTGCTTACTGGGTCTGTTGGGGGTCGACAGTGTGATGATGATGATGATGATGATGATGATAATGATGATGAATGATGATGATGATGATGATGATGATGGAGGGGGTGATAATGGCAAGAATGATGATGGACGGTGTGATGACGATGATGATTAATGTATGAGCATAATGATGGACAATGATGAAGATGACTAATGTGAATGAGATGGCACTGACGATGATAACATGAAGATGACATGGTGATGATTGCATGATGACGACTTCTATTGATTGCTGACGATGATGATGATGATGATGATGACAACGAACACGACGACGACGACGGCAAACGGACGACGACAACGTCCCGACGACGGACGACGAGGATGATGAATGATGATGATTGGTAATGGGTTAATGATAAATGTTGATCAAGAACAGCAGCACACAAACAGCATTCATCTGGAATAATAACCTCAATGCTCGGTCTTTTGCGATCATCATTCATCATCCTCATCATCATCCATCATTCATCATAGATCATCTAAACTCACCGCACAGTTCATTTGCATACCAGGCATGACCTGTATATGGCGCTCTAATCGTCAATAAAGGATGAAGACGAACCAGAAAGCCCAAACAAAACAAATCAAGAAAAAAGGTAAGTTGCAGAGGAATAGGAAGTCGCGGCAGAGCGCCCAAGGGCGCTATGGACTGGTGACACAATACATCCAGCCCGGGATAGGACTAGAGTTTATGTTTCCACTGGGTCGCTTTAAAATTCTGTTTCTGTTCTCATGAACAGCAGTGAGTTTTTTTCTATACACACACTGCAGTAACGAGGACACCCGCGGCAAATCGCAATACTGGTGAATATCACTCAAACTAGCAATCTAGCATTTGGCGTGGACACTTTTGGCAGCTTTTTGAAGCCTAAATAAATAACATACATGTGATGCGATTAAAATACCGAGTGGGATATTCAAGACGAAAGGGTTATCAAAGGGTTATTTCAAATGACAACTCAGCTCCTTTTACACACAATTTATCAGCCCGCTCAAAAAATCACTCCCAGTATTATTTAGAGTGAACCAGTCCAGAGATTTATTTAACAGAAGTGAAAACTTTGACCATGTCTCTTTTTTTAATTTTACACATAAAAAGGAAACGATACGTCGGTAAATCTGTCATTTAGAATTTGACATGGATTAATTCCACATCAGGGAAATAGGAACTCGTGGAGGACAAAACCATCTTAGGCGAGAATAGTGCAAGAGAGAGAGAGGATGTGTAGTATGTGTGTGTGTGTGTGTAGGTGTGGGGGGGGGGGGGGGGGGGGGCGGGGGGGGGGGGGGGGGGGCAGGGGGGTGTGTGTGCTGTGTAGAGTGTTAGTAACAGAAGGAATGAGCATGAAGGTGGGAGTGGCGGTCTGACAAAACCAGAGTGATGAACATGGGGCGAGATCCATTGCTGCTGTGTTGCACTCTCAGGGATTCGAACTTCCAGGTCTGATGAACGCGGCCTGACAAGCCCTGGACAGAAATCAACAACTCAACCTCTCATGACCGTAATTGGTTTTAAAAACGGCAAAATTTAGAAAGAGAGAGGGTTAGTTACCGCCAAGGGACGCAAACAAAAGTACAGGACGAAACACAACGATTTCACCCCTCTTGGGTGTTTCTTCAGGCAAAAACCAATAATATATGGCGGAATATGAGAAGATAAGTGGTTTCTCGTTCTTAGTTTTAACTGTCCTAAATGTTATTTGTTTTTGCCTGAAGAAGACCCAAGAGGTCGAAATGCATTATGTTTTTGTCCTGTATTTGTTTGTCTGAGTCCCTTGGCGGTAGCTAACCCCCTCTCTTTCTAAATGTTGCCTCCATTTTCCGCCTTCGGTCACTCCGTTTTGAAACAAACCTGGTTTTATGGAAAATGCGTTTTTCTGACAGACAATTAAAACCCACTGAACAAGATGAGCAACTCAAACTTTATGACGCTAATTGGTTTTATGGGCGTTTTCTGACGGACAATTATCGTGGCAGTCAGAATTTCGGTTTTCTCTGTCCATCCATCAGAGAATGTTTACGTGTGCTGACAGTAATGTTTGCGGTGTGGTTGATAACCTTTCTGTCCTGATCTCTTTTCCATGCAGATAATAATGATTTGATTTGTATTAGGAGATGAAGATGATTTTCCACCAGAAAGAGGCTGTGAACGTGAGTACCTCGATGCGTAGAGCTTTACATTTCGTCGATTTTTCTGTCTTTTTCGGGGCCATACCACTGCTGCTGCAGGGTTCTTTTTCTTTTTTTTTTTTCTTTTTTTTATAAAAATAGTTTTGAAGTCCGTAATTTGAAAATGGCCTGTTTTGCGTTAGCTTGGTAACATGAATAATACTGGTCCTCTTGAAAAAACCTGTTGAGTTGAAAGATGTACTACCCTACAATAATTAGCACAACAAATGCATTTGATTGATTTTTTTTTCTTTTTTTCGGTTTTTCGCACTCTCACTTATGGCAACTGAACAAGGTCAAAGAAACGTGATTTTTTTTTTTTTTTTTTTTTTTTTTTTTTTTTTTTTTTTTTTTGTTTTTGTTTTTTTTTATCGTAAATTGGCAAATGTCTGGTCCTCATTTTTCATTCTCACTTTTATGATAAGCAGCGATATAGTTTTCAGAAATTCGTCTCTCTCATGTCGCGGTTTTAATGGTCATGATTGTCAGAGGAACACTTTTTTTTTTTTTTTTTTTCGTATGTGTTAGTTGCTTGTTTCATACGTTTTTCATAAGCGTTTTTTTGCTTGTTTTCATAAGTGTTCTGTTGCTTGTTTTTATAAGTGGTTCTGTTGTTTGTTTTCATAAGTTTTTCATAAGTGTTCAATTACTCGTTTTCTTAAGTGGTCGGTTGCTTGTTTTCATAAGTTTTTCATAAGTGTCTGTTACTTGTTCTCATCAATATTCAGTCGCTGTTCTCATCAGTGTTCTGTTCCATGTCTCTCATCAGTTTGTTTGTTCTGTTGATTGTCCTCATCAGTGTTCTGTTGCTTGTCCTCATCAGTGTTGTATGACTTGCTCCTCATCAGTGTTCTGTTGCTTGTCCTCATCAATGTTCTGTCGCTTGTTCTCATCAGTGTTTCTGTTCCATGTCTTCATCTTGTAAGTTCTCAACAGTGTTTTGTTGCCTGATCCTCAGCAGTGTTGTATGGCTTGCTCCTCGTCAGTGTTGTATGATTTACTCCTCATGAGTGTTGTATGGTTTGCTCCTCATGAGTGTCGTATGGTTTTGCGTCCTTATCAGTGTTGTATGGCTTGCTCCTCATCAGTGTTTGACTTGCTCCTCATCAGTGTTTGTATGACTTGCTCCCCATCAGGTTGTATGACTTGGTCCTCATTAGTGTTGTATGGCTTGCTGCTCACCAGTGTTGTATGGCTTGCTCCTCATCAGTGTTGTATGACTTGCTCCTCATCAGTGTTGTATGGCTTGCTCCTCATCAGTGTTGTATGACTTGCTCCTCATCAGTGTTGTATGACTTGCTCCTCGTGAGTGTTATATGGCTTGCTCCTCATCAGTGTTGTATGACTTGGTCCTCATCAGTGTTGTTTGGCTTGCCTGCTCACCAGTGTTATATGGCTGGCTCCTCATCAGTGTTGTATGACTTGCTCCTTCGTGAGTGTTGTATGACTTGCTCCTCATCAGTGTTATATGGCTGGTCCTTGCTCCATCGGTGTTGTATAGCTTGCTCCTCATCAGTGTTGTATGGCTTTTCTCCCTCATCAGTTGTTGTATGGCTTGCTCCGCATGAGTGTTGTACGGCTTTATCCTCATCAGTGTTTGTATGGCTTTTTCCTCATCAGTGTTGTATAGCTTGCTCCTCATCAGTGTTGTATGACTTGCTCCTACATCAGTGTTGTATAGCTTTTTCCTCATCAGTGTTGTATAGCTTGCTCCTCATCAGTGTTGTATGGCTTCCCCTCATCAGTGTTGTATGGCTTTCTCCTCATCAGTGTTGTATGACTGTTCCTCATGAGTGTTGTACGGCTTTCTCTCATCAGTGTTGTTGGCTTTCTCCTCATCAATGTTGTATGACTTGCTCCTCATCAGTGTTGTATGGTTTTCTCCTCATCAGTGTTGTATGGCTTGCTCCTCATGAGTGTTGTACGGCTTTCTCCTCGTCAGTGTTGTATGGCTTGCTCCTCATGAGTGTTGTATGGCTTTCTCCTCATTAGTGTTTGTATGACTTGCTCCTCATGAGTGTTGTACGGCTTTCTCCTCATCAGTGTTGTATAGCTTGCTCCTCACGAGTGTTGTATGACTTGCTCCTCATGAGTGTTGTATGGCTTTCTCCTCATCAGTGTTGTATGGCTTGCTCCTCATCAGTGTTGTATGACTTGCTCCTCATGAGTGTTGTACGGCTTTCTCATCATCAGTGTTGTATGGCTTGCTCCTCATGAGCGTGCTGTTTCAGCCCCGGGCAAAGTGGAAAATCTATCAGTGAGCCTTGGACAGACGCAACTTTCCGTCCAGACCAATGGCCAGGTGCTGGACTTGAAAGATCTGCCGGTGAGACGGTTTGTGCTTGTCTTTCTTCTTCCTTTCATCCTTTTTCTTCATACCGTTGAAATTCCTTTTTCAGAACAGTGTGCAGGAAGCGTTCACGTGTCACGTGACTTGGCCGTTTTTGTGTGTGTGTGTTTCTTTTCATATCTTTTACCGTCTACAAAATACCCCCTATCGCCCGCCACTTTTCTCTCATCATTTCCTCTGCGTCACTGCTTTTTGATACATTTATGTAAGCGAAGTGAGTGTATTTCATCATCTGTGTGTGTGCGTGTGTGCGTGTGTGTGTGTGTGTGTGTGTGTGTGTGCGCGCGCGCGCGCGAGGTGTGTGTGTGTGTGTTGCGTGTGCGTGTGTGTGTGTGTGTGTGTGTGAACTTCAACATTGGCATTTTTCAGCAAAGACAAGCCTCATTATGGCCACACATGGTAGAATGATACTTACTGATCAGACCTTTTCAGTCATTCCGTGCAGGAAGATTTCACCTTTGGTTATGACCGTAAATCTGCCATGAACACTTCCGGCAATACTTTCAACGTCGCAAAATTGATGATTTTTTTGAAAAGTGATCTCTTAGAATTACCGCTGTATACTCTGATAACACATACGTTAAATGACATCGTATCTTAATATTGTAGGAAATACGTTGCATTTCGCAAGATCAGATCATGTCATGGTTTCTACTGAGCAGAGCCGCGGATTTAAATGAATGTATTATCACATACAAAATGAATGATAGAAAACATATGGATATTTCTTGCCAAAAATAGCGAAAGTGACGGACACATGCTCAGATTGTCTGAAAGCCGAGAGGTGTGTGTGTGTGTGTGTGTGTGTGTGTGTGTGTGTGTGTGTGTGTGTGTGTGTGTGATTGTGATTTCTTAGACACGATCTGCTAATTCCATAACGGGAGACGACTAGGTGAGATTACCATCCACGGTGATTCACAAAACTATCAGCACCGACTTTTTTCAGTTTCACCAATATATGAACAGGGCGTAACAGAATGTTTAGTGTCCTTTTCGGCGCAAAGTTATCAAAGTATACTTTGTTCGTCTGTGGACATAAGCTTGAGTACAGTCCAATTAAACAACTGATCAACATTCCTTTGTTCTTCAGTGGACGTCTGATGTTCATCGAAAGGGTTACGGCGGATAAAAGTATCATCCGAAAAGAAGCCTAACCTTCAGATGTGACTCGGTAAATCATTTACTGAAGTAGGGAAAGAAGGGGTGGGGACCAAAGAACTGTTCCTTGGAGGTACCCAAATTTGATGGTTAAAAACTGTGCTACTCGCCACTTAGAAAACGGATTGTTGATGATAAGTGATAACGATTTCATGAAAGAATGGATGCGATTCGAAATTGTAGAGATGCCCTGTAAATCGTTGAAAAAAAATAAAGGATAAAATAAAAACCGAGAATTTTAAATCAGTCATCCATACTCAATAATATCAGTCAGTAACATTTGTCACTGCTGTTAGTTAAGAGCTGATTGCTTTTAAAATTCTTTTTTTTTTTTTTTTTTTCCTTCATGACCGGTTCGGATGGAACACATTATCTTCAGGAATATGAGGCACGAGCTGCTTAAACAAAATGCTGACTGGAAGCATAGAAAGATTGAAGTCAGGTGGAATGGGTTTGTAATTTCAAAGATAGTGTTACCTTCAGATTTAAAGAGTGGTTTTTGTTTGGACTGTTTGATGATACTAGAAAAAAAAAACAAAAAAACTTGGTCACAATACATAGGTTATATAAATAAGCCAACACATCAATAGCGAGAAGAGCACTATTTTTTTTTTCATAGAAGTTTTCCATCCAGTTCTACAAGTCCGTGAGTTACTATCCGTTTCGTATGCACACAATTGAAAATTGTATCAAATACATCGTTAATCGAGAAATGATTCATTCAGATTTGATGAGGTTTAGTCTCACAGACAGTTTTAACCTGTTTCGTTCGTTCATACTGGATCTATATTGTTGGTTGGTTGGTTGTTTTTGAGGCAAAGAGAAGGGATGGAAGGGGTGGAGGGGGGTAGTGGGAGGTGGGGAAGGAGGTGTCTAATGACCGTTATGGATGACGATGACCAGGACAAGGAGAGGGGGGGGTGGTGACGGTGTCTTCCAAAGGACGTCCCTTCCAGCTTCTCTTTCTGCTTTCGTCCCCTGTGCACATCAGGTGAGTGAGTAAGTAAGTAAGTAAAAATGTGTGTGTGTGTGTGTGTGTGTGTGTGTGTGTGTGTGTGTGTGTGTGTGTGCGCGCGCGCGCGCGCACGAACATTATACAACACACGCGCGTGTGTGTATGTATGTGCGTTTGTGCGCGCGCGTGCGTACGTGTATGTTGGGGAGGGGAGAGAAAAGGGGAGGCACAGCCCTAACGCCAATAAGAAAAGAAGCTAAAAAAAGATTCAGGTTGAGGCGGGACAAAAAAAAAAAAAAAAAAGAAAGAAAATCCCAGCTTTCTAAGGCTTCATTTCTCATCTGACAACAGATGCCCGATAGATGGGATGGGAGGGAGGGGGGAGGAAGGGGGGGGGGGGGGGGGGGGGGGGGGGGGGGTGCTGAAGACATCGTCACCAGATGACTTGGCCTCCAACCACCTGACCATCCTGCAGGTGCAGGTCTACATCCATCCACACAGTGACAAGGACAGAGAGGGACCTCCAGGAGTCATGACCTGGATGCGGCCAGGCCCTCTCAGAGCGTAAGAACCATGGGACCGAAACCTTTGTCTGAGGGGGCCTGCCTATCGGAAGACTCGCAGTTCCAACTATCTCTCTCTCTCTCTCTCTCTCTCTCTCTCTCTCTCTCCAGATTTTGTTTCCTACCAAAGGGAGACCACCCGAAAACGCGTTCTGCTTCGTTGTAGGTCCTCTGCAGGTTTATAATGGCTTTTGCATCCCAGTTGGGTATTACGGGGTTTTTTTTTTTTCCCTTCTTTTTTTGTACTCCCAGTTCTTATAGAACAGGGAGTACTTTACAATGGGAACGAAGAATTGCTGTCTGTCTGTCTGTCTGTCTGTCCGTCCGTCTGTGGTCAAAATGTGTTCCACTTGCTCCAGACAAAACTGCTTGACCAATCTTTTTGAAAGTTTGTAGATATGTTCGTTATGGGTCACGGATGATGCCCAACGTTTTATTTTACCAGAATAGCCGTTACTAACGGCTATAAATGATGATTTTGTAATGTACAGTTTAAGCAATAGCGGTTTATATAAACTTAAGTGTAACCAAATTCTGTAAGCTCGGTAGTATAGTGGTTAGTATTCCCGCGTGTTATGCGGCGCGACCCGGGTTCATTTCCCCACCGGGGAGAGCAGCATTTATTTTTCTTTTCTCTTAAATGCAAAATTTCTACCACCAACAGGGGAGAAAGTGCTATAGTGACTGGTTTATACATATTTTTTGTTTCTTTTTTTTCTGTACTACTTACTGGGAGTACGTTTATATGCTTTGCATCTTGTTTTAGATGATGCAGAATACCTATCTGTTTAACGTTCTCACCTGCTTCAGGGGTAGATGTAGAACAATTCTTCCTTCAGGGCAGGTTATGAGTAGATGGGGGTAGGGGATCTTTTATCTGGTCCACCAGAACGACAACATAGGCAGAGAAATATCATCATCATCACCATTGTTATAACTATTATTATCATCATCATTGTTGTTGTTTGTTGTTGTTGTTATCATTATTACTATACTACTGGCAAAAAGTTAAGGGCATTGCCAACGCTGTCTCCCAGATCAAAACACTACAGCCAACGTTAAGAAGAACGGACGCAAAATCTTCCAAATTTATTCAGAACAAATTCATTGGACCATTGCACGAAACCAACAAAAATCAAACGCGGACAGCGGGCTATAATATCCAATCACCCTTCCTCAGGATCGTCACATAAGCCACAACTGAAAACTGCACCATTCAGTACCGAGTGTAGCCACCGTTTGCCGCCAGGCAAGCGGCACACGTCGACGCATGGAGTCCACCAGGGTCCGAAGAGTGTCCCGCGGTATGGCCTGCCACTCCTGCTGCAGAAAGAGAGTGAGCTGGGCCACGTCAACAGGTGGGGGATGGTTGTGGGCTACCCGCCGTCCAAAGACATCCGAGAGGTGCTCAATAGGAGCCAGATCGGGTGAGCGAGATGGCCACTGCATCCGGATGATCCCCTCTTGCTGCAGATGATCGTCCACGACACGGGCTCGGTGTGGACGGGCGTTGTCGTCTTGGAAAACAGCAGCATTACCCATGGCCAAAGGGCGGGCTGGATCAGGGGCCTCACAATCTCGTCACGCTACCGCACCCCTGTCAGCATGCCTTGAATGACATACAGGGGAGTTCTGTCTTGACGACTGAAGCCACCACAGACCATCACAGAACCCCCTCCGTAACGATCAACCTCACGAACTGTGGCGTCAGCAAAACGTTCTCCTGGCCTTCGCCACACTCGGGTCCTGCCGTCATGGATGCATGTCTATGTTCCCTCAGCTCTATATCCCTCAAGTCAAATTACATGCTATGTGATGTCATGTCATAATGCCATGTCATATCATGCCATGTGCCATGACATATGCCATGCCATATTACATGACGTAAATATCTCTTGACTTGAGGGAACATAGAGCTGAGGGAACATAGAGCTAATTCTCCTAACAAACCGTTGAGACCATTGCTGCCTCGTCCAGCGAACGTGATGACGACACCAGTCTGCCCGTGCTCTGCGGTGAGCTGGAGTAAGTGGTACTCGGACTGCTGGTCTCCGGGATGACAGCCCGACTCGTGCAAACGGTTACAAACTGTCCTTCTACTGACATTGACATTTGCAGCCTGCAGGAGCTCACGCCTTAAGGTGGATGAGGTGACAGTCCGATTGCGTAGGGCAGACAGCAGGAGGAATCGGTCAGCATGTCTGTCGGTACACCGAGGACGGCTGATCGTGGCCGATCCTGCACGCTGCCAGTGGCCTGAAACCTCTCTACAAGACGTTGGATGGTGGAATGGGACACGTTCAGACGCCTAGCCACCTCGCGGCCAGAAATCCCTTCGTCAATCAACGCTAAGGCACGTCCACGATCGGCAGGGTCCAGTCTTTGCCTTTGTGCCATGCTTTTTGGGCTGGCGTAGACGACCGTTCTGTTTACAAATTTGTGGCCAACGGCGTCTGATGATCTGTGTTCATGAACGAGGTGCCATGCACGTGCATCATGATTGACCACGAGCATTTCGCCCTTTTTTTTCAAACTCATATGCTCCCACAGGCACCCGTTTTACCGGTTTTACGTGGTTTCCGCACGTGCAGCTGCGATCTGTTAAGGAACATCTGTTCAATATGTCTAACCAAGTTTGGGTCATTGTGACTTCGTTTCAAGCCTATTATTTACACACTCAGACACTAACGTCAAAATGACAGGTGGCCCTTAACTTTTTGCCAGTATCATTATTGTTGTTGTTGTCGTTGTTGTTGTTACGCCGTTCAGAGTTTCAGACTGATGATGACTGACAAAGGTACCAAGCAGGTACCCAACAAATCTGTCTTGCATTGTATTCTTCCTGGTGATAGCAGATTTTTCAGTGTGACATTCAAGCTGCTTCTCCTGGGGTCAGCACGCCGCCCCGGTACAGCGCCACTCATATTTCACCTTTGTCTTTCAGACTGTGTATATTTTTACCCCTCCATTTCTGACCGATTGTTGCCATAGACAAAATTTGGCCTTGTTACCGATAGCTCTTTAACGTGCGCTGAAAGTTTGGGGCACAAGGGACTTGAAGGGATCTTTTCATCCAAAATACATGCGCTCAGGCCACTACTTAGGTCCAGTAGAAAGGGGGAGGGATAGAGTTCAACCATGATTCCCAACCTGCTGCTGAAGATAGTGATGATGATGATGATGATGATGATGATGATGATGACGACGACGATGACGACAACGGCGATTCTGATGATGTTCGTGATGATGATCTTGATGATGATGATGATGATGATTGTTGTTACTGTTATCATCATTATCATCATCATCATCAGTATCATTATTGTCATTATCATTGTGGTCATTATTATTATTATTATTATCATCATTATTATTGTTATTATTGTGGTTGGTGGTGGTGGTGGTGGTGGTGTTAGTAGTGATGGTGTATTATTATTATTATTAATATCAATATCATTATAATGAGCATTTGTATAGCGCCTATCTCCATTTAGACACCAAGCTCTAAGCACTTTACAATCCGCGCTTTCGTTTATACAACGGGCTGCCTACCTCAGTAGAACCAACTCAGGAGTTGCCTGCTGGCGCTACAGTCAGTCGTTACCCGTGTCATTCGGTCGAATATTAGCAATTCATTCTTCCATTCTTTTCTTCCGGTGCATGTTGAGTGCATACGTGTCATTCATACCAACGGCTAAACTTCTCTTCCGAAAGTTATGATGGGATTTGACGTGAGCAAGATGTTTTGCACGTATTTACACACGAACCTCGGTTTATTGTTTCATTCGAAGGACGTTTTGGGAAAATGCAGACAGAACCAATGTTAACTCCGAAGGGAAAATCTCCCTGTACCGAAACAGCCCAGCGGAGAGTCGAACCTGCAATCCCAGGATTACGAGTCCGGCGTTCTACCAACGAAGCTATTGCGCGTTTCTACCAACGAAGCTATTCCGGCTGCCAAGATGTTTACAATAAGTGTGAGGTGTCTTACTTCCAGCCTGAGGGAAATGAACAGAAATGAACGAATCAAACACCTTGAAAAATGACAGACAAAAAGATATAAATCAAAGAGGCAGAGATGAAAAATAAAGACGAAGAGTAAAAAAATCTAGAGTCTAAATTCAGCTTCTTGCCGTTCAAACTCCATTTCATTTTCGACATGAACAAGAACACTTATCTGAAAAAGATAGAGGTCAAAGAGGAAATCTTTATGAATGATGTTCAGCCATTATTTTGTGTCTCCTTATCCAACATAGTAACGCCCTGTCTGATTGCTGGGCGGAGACTTCGGCATTGACATTCAGTCGCCGGGACAGACTATCTGTGCAGGTCGGCCTACAAGGGCGACAGCCATTTCGGATACCGACTGTACTCGCTGGTGTCCGTGGCTCCCATGGAACAGTACCTCAGTGACCCCTGCCTCTACATCCACCGCAACACCAGGTTCACCAAGGTCAGGATTACGGTCACCCTTCCACTCCCCCTTTTCCTGCCCCCTCTCCCCCACCCCCCCCCCCTTCGTGCCCCCCCCCCCCCCCTCCCCCTCACCCTCGATCCCCCTCCCTCCATGCCCCAGATATCGCCATTCATTAGTGATACTTAGGCGGTAGTGGGCTCCGTTGTATTGTTGTGTTGTGTTGTACTATGCTGTATGGTAGGTAGACGCTCAAGGTCTGACCAGCGCGTTGGGCCAATGCGTAGGTCAGACATCCGCTAAGTCGTAGCCACGAGACCCCTCTCCTTCAATTTTCTCATCTTAGTTGCTAATTCATTGATCCATCAGCTTAAAATCATGCGTAGTGCGGTCTCAAAACTTAGCGGATGTGGTGTAGCGTTTATGGACTAGTCCGCACGCCGTGCGCCTCCTTGATGAAACTGAAACTGAAACTGTAGTGGGTTGTGTTGTGCTGCACTGTGCTGTGAGATGTTGTACTGCTTTGTGTTGTCCTGTGCTGTGTTGTTCTGTGTTGTATTGCTCTGTGCTGTGATCGTTTGTATTGTGTTGCGTTCTTTTACACTGTGCCGTGTTGTGCTACACTTGATGTCGTAGTAGTTTGGCCCGTGCTGTGGTGTGTGTGAAATACACTGTGGGGTATTGTACAGTGCTATTTTCTTCTGCACTGTGCCGTTTTATGCTGCAAGCTGTCGTGCTGCACGTGTCAGCGCCGTCTTTCACTACTCTACTGTGCGTGCTGTACTGTGTTGTATTCTATTGCGCTGTTTCTATCGGATTATTTGTGTGTTGTGCTGAGATATGAGATGTTAAACCTTTTGCGATTAATTTGTTATCTATATATCTCATAAATCTTAAATAAATGTTAGCGAACCACCGAGAGAAACGTGGACAAACGAGTCACAAGACAAAACGCGACGCGTTTCGACCTCTTAGGTCTTCTTCAGGCAAGACCCAAACAAATAGGACAGTGAAAATGAACGAGTTTGTCACTCAGCTTTGATCTCTTCAACGCAAGGTAGGCGTTAAATGAAAACGAGGCTGTTAGAAGGGGGATAATGTGTGAGTCAAGGTAGTAATGATGATAATTATATTACTGATATTTCACTGTCCTATTTGTTTGGGTCTTGCCTGAGGAAGACCTAAGAGGTCGAAACGCGTCGTATTTTGTCTTGCGCAGCATTTGTTTAAGATTTGTTTGGATTTCCGCCTGCAGTCGTCTCACTTGCAAACTGTATGTATATATATATATATATATATATATATATATATATATATATATATATATATCATATTTACTACAGGTTTTATTTGATGTTCTGTCCATTCCGTCCATTGCATAATAATAGGCGCACCTGATGTAACTGCAATTTTGAAGGTAATAAAGATGGTCTACCTTGTTATGCTGTGGTATGTTGCATTGCATAGCTCAATGCTGTGGTGTTCTGTGTTGAGTTGTTTTGTGCTGTGCTGTCTGTTGTGCTGTGCTGGCTGTGTCGTCGTATATTGTATTGGGCTATGCTGTAATGTGCTGTGTTGGCCGGCTTTTAGTGTTGTGCTGTCGACCATTAAACTGTGCATTGCTCTGTTGCGTGGT
The DNA here is from genome assembly GCA_016801955.1 of Conus betulinus. Taxonomy (NCBI): domain Eukaryota; kingdom Metazoa; phylum Mollusca; class Gastropoda; order Neogastropoda; family Conidae; genus Conus; species Conus betulinus. The sequence continues at coordinate 30,599 of JADBJO010012842.1, read as the reverse complement.
GCTGTGTTGTGTGGTTTTTGCACAGCGTTGCTTGGTTTGTGTTATTATGTGTTGTACTGTCCTATGTGAGTGGAATTGTGCAGTGTTGTGTTGTACTGTACTGTGCTTTGCGCTGCTGAGTTGTGCTGTGCTGTGTTGTATTTTGCTGTGCGTTGTAATATCATAGCGCGGTGATGTAATCGTAATTTGCCTTGAAGTATTGCGTAGTGATGTGTTGTATTGCACTGTGCTGTGTGATTTTGTGGTCTATAGTGCTGTTATACTCCACTGATATATGCTGTGCTGTATTGTGCTGTGTCGTGTGGTACTGAACTGTGTTGTGCTGTATGGTGCTGTGACGTGTGGTATTGAACTGTGCTGTGTTGTGTGGTATTTTGTCGTGTGGTACTGAACTGTGCTGTGTTGTATGTTGCTGTGTCGTGTGGTACTGAACTGTGCTGTGTTGTATGGTGCTGTGTCGTGTGGTACTGAACTGTGCTGTGTTATATCGTTCTGTGTCGTGTGGTACTGAACTGTGCTGTGTTGTGTGGTGCTGTGTCGTGTGGTACTGAACTGTGTTGTGTCGTACGGTGCTGTGCTGTCGTGTGGTACTGAACTGT
>JADBJO010012842.1:0-22500 GCA_016801955.1 Conus betulinus | reverse complement strand
AAGATTCTCTGTTCTCCTCCCCGCCAACTCCCTTTTACGCCCGCCTCCAATACTCTTACTCTGTCTCTTGTCTGTCTTTGTCTCTCTCTTTCTCTGTGTGTGTGTGTGTGTGTGAAGGAGGCGATGACAAGAGGGAGGGAAAAGGGAATGAACTGGAAGGGTGTATGTAGAAAACTTCGGAAGCGTATGCGCAGTGGTGTTTGATTGGTGGTTTCCGTGCAAGGTGAAAGGGTCGGGTGGTTCAGTGTTGCCATATGAGAGAGAGGGGCGGGGTATGTTGTAGCGGACATGTAATGTGTGAAAAGGTGCTGCCAACACTGCAACCGATTATCACGTGAAACTCGGATTTTTTTTTTTTTTTTTTTTTTTAACGCGCGCTCCCTTGCTCCGACCAATCGGAAAAGACGTTAATTTCCAAGGCCAGTTCTTGTTGATGTGAGGTTTGCATGGCCAATGCTGGCAGCCATTTTGACATTTTGGTGAACGGAGAGGGAGAAAAAAAAAAAAATCCTGAAAAATGACTTCAAGGATGTCAACTCGGTAAGTTGAACATTTCATTAATCGGTTTTTCTTTAACCCTGTGGTATGGTGGTAGAGGTCAGTACGTTCACCTTCAAGTATGCCGGACACTGTTGACGATTTTTTTCCACCAAGCTGACTCGCCTGTTGTTTGCAACGAGACAATGTCTCGATCGAGCACCACCTTTAGTTCGTTTCTAAACGGTATGTGAAGTAATTTTCGACATGCCGAAAGTGTTCAGCTGAAGCGAGAAGAGGAAAAATATTAAAGGTTAATTTTTCACTATTGTGTGCACAACAGAGAAATTGATTGTTTCGGAACAATTTCTGGATGGTGCTCGATTAAGATTTCCATTCTTGTCCCCCCCTGCGGATTGTTTCGGAACAATTTCTGGATGGTGCTTGATTAAGATTTCCATTCTTGTCCCCCCCCCCCCCCCCCCCCCCCCCCCCACTCATTTCCCTGCCTCCCCGTACCCTCCCGCACAAATCTCTCTTTCAAATGTTACACATTTTGGCGGCAGAAAATACTTAGAATGCTTCGTTTAACATAAGATGGAACATACAATGTTGTATTTCAAGACAAAACATGAGTTTAGCAGCCTTTGTGGTCGTAAACCTTCTTCGTCGGGGTTTCTGTACACCAAAAATCAAAGTGAATTTAACAATATTTTGTTGTGTGTACCCCACCTTGGGCCTCAGGGTTGTTGTGACTGACTGCTGTCTGATACGTAAACCACGCGCTTGTCGAGTAGGTTAAACACATTCAGTTTCTGTCCGATCTACTCCAAATTTTGGTATGGCGGCTCATTAGCATACTGGGCAGGTTAGGAGCGAACCACTTTGGTACTAGAGTCATGTGAGCCGCATTTTAGTGCGCCATTACGACAAAGCAAATCGATGTATAGATTCTCTGGATTCCAGGAGAGTCAAACACGCCTCGCCGCTACCATTTGTGTACATTTTTCAAACGGGCGGAACAGCTCGGTAGGAGAGCGTTAGACTGAAGATTTAAAGGTCAGTGGTTTGATCTTGGGTTCAGACGCTTCTCCACCCCCCCCCCCCCCCCGGCTCCCACCTTTTTGACGGACTCAAAACGGGTCTGAGGCAGGTGGAGAGTAGAGTGGGAAGGATGGGGGGGGGGGGGGGGGGGGGGTAGAGAAAGGGGACAAGGGGGGGGGGGGGGGGGGGAGGGGGATGAAGACGACAGGGGAAGGGGAGGAGAAAGACAGGGATGGGGGGAAGATGGAAAAGGGTATGGGGGGAGCGGTGGTGGGGGAAGGGAAGGCTGCGAAGACGCGGAGGGTTAGGTGGAAGGTGAAGAGGGGGACTTTGGACTTTAGGGGGGGGGGGGGGGGGGGGACAAATGATCATTATTAGATTCCAGACTCGAAGTGCCGAAATAAGAGCCCTGAAAGTTTGTAAGGCACTCATCAATGTGCATAAGAACCCATAATATCTCTTTGACCCAGCGCGATATAAGAGGAGGAGTTTGTTCCTCACGACTGTTGAAAATGCATAATGAGAACATTTGTTACTCTTATACATGTTTTAAAATTCAAATTCAAGTGATGCTGATGAATACAGTAGCGTATCTCGTGCCAAGTCTACTGTCACGACAAATTTCATTGTGTAAAATTCGGGCCCTCTTCCCATGAAGAAGGCGCTGCCACAGTATGGCGACACTTTTTCGTGGTATCTTGAGCATGTTAAACAGAGTGGGCTGAGCATATTGCCTTAAAGCACTCCTTTGATAGTTTGGAGAGCATTTCATTTTTCAATCCGTTGTTGCGGCACAGATCATCGAGTTGTGTACACGTCTTGGAATTGAATTCTGTCAGGATGCGTCTCCTGAAAAAACGAGAATGTCCTGTTTGAGTTTAAAAAGAAAGTCTGTCACTTTTTGTTATAAAAATTTGTTTTTGTTCCATTCATTGTTCCCCTAAAACGTGATATGTTCCATGATATATTGATGACAGTATATTCAGTGATGTATTTGACTATCCGTTGTGCTGCTAAAGTCATCAGGAGAAAAATATAGGCAGTAACTGTATTCATGTGACATCATACAACATAGTCCGATAGATGTGCAAATCCGAAACTTTATTGATCATCTGTGCCACCACAATAAAGCAAGTATAGCCAGAAACAAGAAATTTAATGGAGATAATCTACGTTTGATATCCTCGTCTTCTGTCCCTTACTTTATGCTGCCCCTGTTGTTGGACTCGCTGATTACAGTTGGATGACCTGGGCTTTGCTGACGACCCAGCTTTACTCTCCACACCCAGCAGCAGATGCAGGAAAAGGCCAGCATCGTGGCAGAGAACTCGTCCAGGCTGGGCCTGAACATCCATCAAAAGAAGAGCAAGGCTCTGAAAGTAAATGTCACCACCATATCCCCCACCACATTTGAATGCGAAGCATTAGAAGAGGTGGACACAGTTTCACCCATCTCGGCAGCATCGTTGACACGCAAGGAGGGACAGACGCAGACGTGAAGACCAGACTCAACAAGGCAAGGGCTTTCCTGCAGCTCAAGAACATCTTGGGTTCAAGAGACCTGTCAGTCAACACCAAGATCAGGCTCAGCAGCACCGGCGTGAAGTCAGTCCTGCTATATGGAGCCGAGACGTGGAGAACCCACCGTAGCAACAACCAAGAGGATCCAGACATTCAACAATTGCGCCTGAGACGAATCCTCCACATACGCTGGCCTGACGAGATCAGCAATGAACTATGGCAGCAGACAAGACAGAAGCTGGCGGGAGCTGATATCCAACAACACCGCTGGAGGGGGATAGGCCACACTCTGCGTAAGCCGGCCACACTCTGCGTAAGCCAGCCACCATCGCCACAAGACAAGCCCTCCTCAGGTGGTACCCCCCAAGGAAACAGGAAGAGAGAGGCCAGCCGAGGAACACATGGCGACGTGACCTGGACGCAGATGCCAAGAAGGACCACGCAAGGGGGCAGCCGGACAGAGACTGGCCCAGGACAGAGACAGCTGGAGGGACCTTGTCGGCGGCCTCTGTCCCAGTGGGGACGATGGGCATAAGTGTAAGTATGTGTTGTCATAGCGGTGGGGTGGGGTGTTAGCCTCGGTTGTCTTCGTGTCCCCATTACCTGTTAGCGCCATCGTGTCTGTGGCAATAGACAAAAATCAGCGTCCATGTAATGTCGATGGCGACCGTATCCGTTGTCGCCGCGTACGTAACTGCCGTCTCCTTTGTGTCGGTAGTCGCTGTGCTGGTCTCTGGATGTCCGATGTCGGCTAGTCTGGTAACGGTGTCGGAAGTCGTCATGGTAGACCTCTGTTCGGTGATGCTGTGTCTGCAATGTCTTTCTTGGTGACCCTGTCCCCATGCACGTCTGTCCCGATCGATATCCCATCCCCGTCACGCCTATACCCTGCCCCTTGTCACATCTGTCGCTGTAACCCCCCCCCCCCCCCCCCCCCCCTATCCCAGTATCCTGCTTCTTTAGGTCTGTCCCGGTACACCTGTCCCCGTTACCTGCCCCCCCCCCACGTCTGTCCCGGTGCCCCTGACCCCCGTGTCCCCATAACCCCTCCCTCCCATCCTCCCGCCCCGTACTATGCTCCCACGTCATCTTTGTCCCCGGTACTCCCACCCGTCCTCACTCGTTTCCTGTCCCACTATCATCTGTCCTATATCCTCCTCCCCGTCACGTTTGTTCTGGTACCTTTCTGCCCCCCTTCCCCCCTCCCCAATCTTGCCTATCCCAGTATCCCTGCTCTCCTTTAGGTCTGTCGCGGTACCCCTGTCCCTGTCCCCTTTACCCTGCCCCCCTTCTACCGTCATCCTTGCCCCCATACCTCTGCTCCCCATCATCCCTGTTCCCGTATCTATGCTCCCCCGTCCCCTTGTCCCCCCACCCCTCCACCCCGTCATCATCGTACCTATTCCCATATATCCCTCCTGTCCCACTATCATCCCTGTCCCCCAGTACCGATGCCCCCACCCCTCCACCATCCCCCTTTAATTTTCATCCCTGTACACTTCCCCCCCCCCCCCCCTCGGTAATCCCTGTTCCGGTACCCCCCCCATTGTCATGCCTGTCCCCATCACGCCTGTCCCCATACCCTTGCCCCCTGCTATCTTGTACCCCTATCCCTGGTCCTTGTCCCCCCCCCCCCCAATACCTGTCATCGTACCATGTACCACTGTCTCCCTCTCTCCCCTCCTCCCCCCCTCCCCCATCATCCCTGTCCCCCTACACCTGGTCTCCAGTCATCCCTGTCCTGGTACCCTAACCTGCCTCCCATCATCCTTGTCCTTGTACTCCTGCTCCCCAATTATCCTTGTCTCAATATCCCCCCCCCCCCTGCTTTAAGTCATCCCTGTTCCCCTATCCCTGCTCTTTCGTCATCCCAGTCCTTGTACCCCCTGTCCCCCTGTCATCCCAGTCCTTGTACCCCCTGTCCCCCTGTCATCCCAGTCCTTGTCCCCCTGTCATCCCATCCAGTCTGTGTACTCGTGTCCCACCATCACCCCAGTCCTTGTGCCCCTGTCATCCCCAGACCGTTTACCCCCTGTCCCCACCATCATCCCAGTCCTTGTGCCCCTGTCATCACCATTGTCCCAGTCCTTGTACCCCTGTCCCCTTGTCATCCCAGTCCTTGTACCCCTGTCCCCTTGTCATCCCAGTCCTTGTACCCCTGTCTCGCTGTCATCCCAGTCCTTGTACCCCTGTCCCCTTGTCATCCCAGTCCTTGTGCCCCAGTCATCCCAGTCCTTGTACCCCTGTCCCCTTGTCATCCCAATCCTTGTACCCCTGTCCCTTGTCATCCCAGTCCTTGTACCCCTGTCTCGCTGTCATCCCAGTCCTTGTACCCCTGTCCCCCTTGTCATCCCCAGTCCTTGTGCCCCAGTCCCCTCCCAGTCCTTGTACCCCTGTCCCCTGTGTCATCCCAATCCTTGTACCCGTCCTCTTGTCATCCCAGTCCTTGTACCCCTGTCTCGCTGTCATCCCAGTCCTTGTGTACCCCTGTCTCACTGTTGTCCCACTCCTTGTATCCATGCTCCCATGTCATCCCTGTCCACGTACCACTGACCCCCTTTCATCCCTGATTATCCCCCATGTAATCCTTGTCCCAGTACCCATTCACCCTCCCTCCCCCCCCAATTATTTCTGTCCCAGCACCCATGCTCCCCCCTCATTCCTGTCCCGGAACCACTGCTGCCCCCATCATCCCCTTCCCCCCTTACCCCTGCTCCTCCATCATCCTTGTCACCAAACTCTGCTGTCCCTTCATCCCTGTCCCCATACCCCTGTCTCCCCCTTATCTCCCCCCACTCCCTTTATCCCAGTCACAACTCCCCTGTACCCCTGTCATCGCTGTCCGCATGCCCCTGTTCCCCTTCGTCCCTGTCCCCATACACATTCTCCCCCCCTCACCACCCCCCCCTTTATCCCTGTCCCCATACACCTACTCCCCTGTTATCCTTGTCCCCCTACCCCTACTCCTAGTCAACCCTGTCATCTGGAATCCATGCTGCCCCTGTCATCCTTTCCCAATACCCCTCTTCCTCCATCATCCCTGTCCCACCTTCATCCCCTTCCCCCGTAACCCTGCTCCCCCTTTATCCATGTCCCTGTACCCCTGCTCCCCTGTCATCCCTGTCCCCATAACCCTGCTCCCCCTTCATCCCTGTCCCTATACCCTGCTCCCCCTTCATCCTTATCCCCACATCCCCCCTCATCCCTGTCCCCATACCCCTGCTCCCCTTTGTCATTCCCTGTATCTGTACCCTGCTCCCCTTCATCCCTGTCCCTGTACCCCTGCTCCGACTCCCCCCCTTTTGCCCTATCCCCATACCCCCTGCTTCTCCTTCATCCCTGTCTCCCGTGCCCTCAAACCCCCCCTCATCCCTGTTCCTGTACCCCTGCTGCCCCTTCATCCCTTTCCCCATACTCCTGCACCCCTCCATCCCTATCCCCATATACCCCTGCTCCCCCTTCATCCCTGTCCCCATACCCCTGCTCCCTTTCAACCCTGTCCCCATACCCCCTGCTCCTCCCCTTTCATCCCTGTACCATACCTGCTCCACCCCTTCATCCCTGTCCCCATACCCCTGCTCCCCTTTCATCCCTGTCCCCATACCCCTGGTCCCCCTTCACCCCTGTTCCCATACCCCTGCTCCCCTTTCATCCCCTGTCCCCATACCCCTGGTCCCCACCCCTTCACCCCAGTCCCTGTCCCCATACCCCTGCTCCCCCCTTCATCCCTGTCCCCATACCCCTGCTCCCACTTCATCCCTGTCCCCATATCCCTGCTCCCCCTGTCGTCCCTGTCCCCCATGTACCCTTGCTCCCACCGTCATCCCCCATCCCCTGACCCCCCACCCCACCCCCCATCAGCCCTGTCCATGTACCGCTTGCTCCTCCTCATTCCTGTCCCTACCCCTGCTCCCCCTTCATCCCTGTCCCAGTACACCCCTGATCCCCTGTCATCCCTATCCCCGTACCCCTACTCCCCCCATTCATCGCTATCCCCCGTACCCCTGCTCCCCTTCTTCATCCCTATCCCCGTACCCCTGCTCCCCTTCATCGCTATCCCCATACCCCTGTCCCCCCCCCCCCCCCACTGCCCATCATCCCTGTCGCCATACCCTTGCTCCCCCATCCATCCGTGTCCCCTGTACCCCCTCCCCCTTCACCCCCTGTCCACATACCCCTCCTCCCCTCATCCCTCTTTCTGCGCATGTCCCCCTTCCCCCCAGCATCCCTCCCTGTCTGTACCCCTGCTCCCCCTTCAGCCATTTCCACATACCCCGTTATTCCGCTTCCTGTGCCAAGCTACCTCATCCCTTCCCATACCCCCGATCCCCCCTTCATCCCTCTTACAATAACTCCTGCACCCCCCTTCGTCCCTGTCCCCATTACCCTGCTTCCCCCTTCATCCCTGTCCCCATCCCTGCTTCCCCTTCATCCCTGTCCCCATACCCCTGCTCCCCCCTTCATCCCTGTCCCCATACCCTGCTTCCCCTTCATCCCTGTCCCCATACCCTGCTCCCCCTTATCCCTGTCCCCCATACCCTGCTCCCCCCCTTCATCCCTGTCCCCATACCCTGCTCCCCCCTCATCCCTGTCCCCCATTCCCTGCTCCCCCCTCATCCCTGTCCCCATACCCCCCTGCTCCCCCCCATTCATCCCTGTCCCCCATACCCTGCTCCCCCCTCATCCCCTGTCCCCATACCCTTCTCCCCCCTCATCCCTGTCCCCATCACCCCCTGCCCCCCCCCCTTCATCCCTGCCCCATACCCCTGCTCCCCCTTCATCCCTATCCCCATACCCCTGCTCCCCCCCCTTCATCCCTGTCCCCATACCCCTGCTCCCCCCTTCATCCCTGTCTTCCATACCCCCCCCTCCCCCTTCATCCCTGTCCCCATACCCCCTGCTCCCCCCTTCAATCCCTGTCCCCATACCTCCCCCTTCTTCCCCCTTCTTCCCTGTCCCCATCCCTGTCCCCATACCTGGTCCCCCTTCATCCCTGTCCCCATACCCCTGCTCCCCCCCTTCTTCCCTGTCCCCATACCCCTGCTCCACCCCCATCCCTTCTCTCCCCTACCCTGTCCCCCCCCGTTGCCCCCTATCCCTGTCCCCATACCCTGTCCCCCCTTCATCCCCTGTCCCCCCTATCCCTGTTCTTCCATGTCCGTGATCCCCCTTCCCCCCTGTCCCCATACCCCTGCTCCCCCTTCATTCCTGTCCCCATACCCCTGCTCCCCCCTCTTCTTCCATGTCCGCATAACACTTGCTCCCCCCCTCATCCCTGTCCCACATACCCGCTGCTCCCCTATCATCTCTGTCCCCTGGTACCCCTCTGCCCCACTTCCCCCTGTTCCCCTTCCCTGTCCCCCCCCCCCCAACCCCCCCCCCCCCCCCCCCCCACCCCCCCCATCACCCCTGTTCCTATACCCCTGCTCCCCTTTAATCCCTGTTCCCATACCCCTGCTCCCCCTTCATCCCCCGTTCCCCATACCCCTGTTCCCCTTCCCTGTCCCCATACCCTGTTCCCCATAATCCCTGTTACCCCTGTCCCCCCATCCCCTGTTCCCATACCCCTGCTCCCCCTTCATCCCTGTTCCCATACCCCCTGCTCCCCCTTCATCCCTTTTCCCATACCCCTGCTCCCCCTTCATCCTGTTCCCATACCCTGCTCCCCCGTCCCCCTCCCCCCCTGCCCTGCCCCCTCCCTGTTCCCATACCCTACCCCTGCTCCCCCGTCCTTCCCTGTCCGCCCCCTTTGATCCTTCCCCTCTCCATCCCTGTCCCCATACCCTTGCTCAGCCTTGATCCCTGTCCCGCCGTCGTCCTCCCTGTCCCCATAGCCCTTGCCCTCCACCTTCATCCCTGTACCCCTTCACAACCGTCATCCCTGTCCCCCATAGCAATGTTCCCCCTTCATCCCTGTCCCTGTACCCCTGCTCCCCTCATCCCCCGTCCTTCCCATACCCCCTGCTCCCCCATCATACCTGTCCCCAAACCCCTGCTCCCCCCTTCATCCCTGTCCTCATATCCCTGCTCCCCCCTTCATCCCCTGTTCCCATTCCATTGCTCCCCCCTTCATCCCTGTCCCCCATACCCTGCTCCCCCTGTTCATCCCTGTTCCCATACCCTGCTCCCCCATTCATCCCTGTTCCCCATACACCCTGCTCCCCCTTCATCCCTGTTCCCATACCCCTGCTCCCCCTTCATCCCTGTCCCTATAACCCTGGTCCCCCTTCATCCCTGTCCCCATATGGTCCCCTCTTCCCCCTTTCCCCATACCCTGTTTCATCACCTGTTCCATACCCCTGCTCCCCCCCTGTTCCCATACCTGTCCCTGTTCATCATATTCCCTGCTCCCCCTTCATCCCCTGTTCCCATACCCCTGCTCCCCCTTCATCCCTGTCCCCATACCCCTGCTCCCCCTTCATCCCTGTTCCCATACCCCTGCTCCCCCTTCATCCCCTGTTCCCATATCCCTGCCCCTCCTTCATCCCTGTTCCCATACCCCTGCTCCCCTTCATCCCTGTCCCCATACCCTGCTCCCCCCATCATCCCTTTCCCATACCCCCCTGCTCCCCCCTCATCCCTGTTCCCATACCCCTGTTCCCCTTCATCCATCCCCTGTTCCCATACCCCTGTTCCCTGTCCCCATCCCTGCTCCTTCATCCTGGTTCCCATACCCTGTCTCCCTGTTCCCTGTACCCATACACCTGCTCCCCCTTCATCCCTGTCCCCATACCCCTGCCCCCCTTCATCCCTGTCCTGCAATACCCCTGCTCCCCTTTCATCCCTGTTCCCATACCCCTGCTCCCCCTCCCCCTGTTCCCATACCCCTGCTCCCCCTTCATCCCATTCCCATACCCCTGCCCCCGCCTCATGTCCCTGTTCCCTGCTGCCCCTACCCCTGCTCCCACATCATCCCTGTTCCCATATCCCTGCTCCCCCCTCATCCCTGTTCCCATACCCCTGCTCCCCCCGTCATTCCTGTTCCCATACCCCTGCTCCCCCTTCATCCCTGTTCCCATACCCCTGATTCCCTCCCCCATCATCCTGTTCCCATACCCCTGCTCCCCCTTCATCCCTGTTCCCATACCCCTGATCCCCGTCATCCCCCTGTTCCCATACCCCTGCTCCCCCCTTCATCCCTGTTCCCATACCCCTGATCTCCCCTCATCCCTGTTCCCAAACCCCTGCTCCCCCTTCATCCCTGTTCCCCATACCCCTGCTCCCATACCCGTCATCCCTGTTCCCACACCCCTGCTCCCCCTTCATCCCTGTTCCCATACCCCTGTTCCCCTGTCCCCTGCCATCACCCCCGTCCCATGCCTGCTCCCATACCCCTGTTCCCATACCTCTGCTCCCCCCTTCATCCCTGTTCCCATACCCCTGTCCCCGTCCGTCATCCTTGTTCCCATACCCCTGCTCCCCTCCTCATCCCTGTTCCCATACCCCTGCTTCCCCCTTCATCCCTGTTCCAACACCCCTGCTCCCTCTTCATCCCTGTTCCCATACCCCTGTTCCATACCCCCTGTTCCATCATCCCTGTTCCCCATACCCCTGCTCCCCCATCATCCCTGTTCCCATACCCCTGCTCCCCCGTCATCCTGTTCCCCATACCCCTGCTCCCCCGTCATCCCTGTTCCCATACCCCTGCTCCCCCGTCATCCCAGTCCCCATACCCCTGCTCCCCCCGTCATCCCCCTGTCCCCATACCCCTGCTCCTCCGTCACCTTCTCCATCCCATACCCCTGTCCCCCATCCCGTCTCCACCCCTGCTCCCCTTCATCCCTGTTCCCATACCCCTGCTCCCCCTTCATCCCCGTCTCCATACCCCTGCTCCCTCGTCATCCCTGTTCCCCATACCCCTGCTCCCCCGTCATCCCAGTCCCCATACCCCCTGCCCCTCATCATCCCTGTTCCCATACCCCTGCTCCCCCGTCATCCCTGTTCCCATACCCCTGCTCCCCGTCATCCCAGTCCCCATACCCTGCTCACCCCGTCTCCCAGTCCCCATACCCCTGTCCCCCTTCATCCCTGTTCCCATACCCTGCTCCCCCTTCCCCTGTTCCCATACCCCTGCTCCCCTGTCATCCCTGTTCCCATACCCTGCTCCCCCTTTCATCCCTGTTCCCATACCCCTGCTCCCCCTTCATCCCTGTTCCCATACCCTGCTCCCCCTTCATCCCCTGTTCCCATACCCCTGCTCCCCCTTCATCCCTGTTCCCATACCCCTGTTCCCCCTACCCCTGTTCCCTGTCTCCCATACCCTGTTCCCCCTTCATCCCTGTTCCATACCCTGCTCCCCTCCCCCTGTTCCCATACCCCTGTTCCCCCTGCTCCATCATCTTCCCATACCCCTGCTCCCCTTCATCCCTGTTCCCTAACCCTGTTCCTCACCCCGTCATACCCTGTTCCCATACCCCTGCTCCCCCTTCATCCCTGTTCCCCATACCCCTGCTCCCCTCATCCCTGTTCCCATCCCCTTCTCCCCCCATACCACTGATCATCCCTGTCCCATACCCCTGCTCCCCCCCCTGTTCCATCCCTGTTCCCATACCCCTGCTCCCATTCATCCTTCCCCCATACCCCTGCTCCCCTTTCATCCCTGTTCCCATACCCCTGCTCCCCCTTCATCCCTGTTCCCATACCCCTGCTCCCCTGTCATCCCTGTTCCCATACCCCTGCTCCCCCTTCATCCCTTTCCCATACCCCTGCTCCACCCGTTCATCCCTGTTCCCATACCCCCTGCTCCACCCTTCATCCCTGTTCCCATACCCTGCTCCCTTGTCATCCCTGTTCCCATACCCCTGCTCCCCCTTCATCCCTGTTCCCATGCCGCCCCTGTTCCCCTTAATCCCTGTTCCCATACCCCCTGCTCCCCTTCATCCCTGTTCCCATACCCTTCCCTCCCCCGTCATCCCTGTTCCCATACCCCTGCTCCCCGTCATCCCTGTTCCCATACCCCTGCTCCCCCTTTCATCCCTGTTCCCATATACCCTGCTCCCCCGTCCATCCTGTTCCCATACCCTGCTCCCCGTCCACATCAACCATACCCATTCCCATACCCCTGTTCCCCTATCATCCTCGTTCCCCATACCCCTGCTCCTCCTGTCATCCCTGTTCCCATACCCCTGCACTCCCTCATCCCGTCCCCATAACCCTGCTCCCCTTCATGTCATCCCTGTTCCCATACCCCTGCTCCCCCTTCATCCCTGTCCCCGTACCCCTCACTGCTCCCCCTTCATCCCTGTCCCCGTATACCCCCGCTTCCCCTTCACCCCTGTTCCCATACCCCTGCTCCCCCCTTTATCCCTTTTCCCATACCCCTGCTCCCCCTCATCCCTGTTCCCCATCCCAACCTCCCCCTTCATCCCTATGCTCCCCATCACACTAAGTGTTCCCTACTGTTCTCCCCTCATCCCTATTCCCATACCCTGGTCCCCCGTCATCCCTGTTCCCATAACCCTGCTCCCTCGTCATCCCTGTCCCCATACCCCTGCTCCCCAATCATCCCGTTCCCTTACTCTGCTTTCCACCTTCATCCCTGTTCCCATACCCCTACTCCCACATCATCCCTACACCCCTGCTCCCCCTTGATCCCTTTCCCCATACCCCTGTTCCCCATTATCCCTGTTCGCATATATCCCTGCTCCCCTGTCCATCCCTGTTCCCACACCCCTGCTCCCACGTCATCCCTGTTCCCATACCCTGCTCCCCCCGTCATCCCTGTTCCCATACCCCTGCTCCCCCGTCATCCCTGTTCCCATACCCCTGCTCCCCCGTCATCCCTGTTCCCCATACCCCTGCTCCCCCTGCCTATGTTCCCCCCCTTCCCCTTCATCCCTATCCCATACCCCTGTTCCCATACCCCCTGTTCCCATACCCTGCTCCCCTGTCATCCCTGTTCCCATACCCCATACTGCTGCTCCCCATCTTCCCTGTTCCATACCCCTGCTCCCCCTTCATCCCTGTTCCCCATACCCCTGATCCCCTGTCATGCCTGTTCCCATATTCCTGCTCCCCCTTCATCCCTGTTCCCATACCCCTGCTCCCCCTCATTCCTGTTCCCATACCCTGCTGCTCCCCATCATCCCTGTTCCCATACCCCTGTTCCCCCTTCATCCCTGTTCCCATACACCCCTGCTCCCCCCATCATCCCTGTTCCCATACCCCTGCTCCCCCTTCATCCCTGTTCCCATACCCCCCTGCTCCCCCTTCGTCCCCCTGTTCCCACACCCCCTGTCCCCCACCCCTGCTCCCTGTTCCCACATACCCCTGCTCCCCCTTCATCCCTGTTCCCCACCCCCTGCCCCCCTTCGTCCCTGTTCCCATACCCCTGCTCCCCCCCTTCATCCCTGTTCCCATACCCCTGCTTCCCCCTTCGTCCCTGTTCCCATACCCTGCTCCCCCTTTCATCCCTGTTCCCAACCCCTGTCTGCCCTTCACCCCTGTTCCCCACACCCCTGCTCCCCCTTCACCCTGTTCCCATACCCCTGCTCCCCCCCTCCATCCCTGCTCCCCCTTCGTTCCTGTTCCCATACCCCCTGCTCCCCCTTCGCCCCTGTTCCCATACCCCTGCTCCCCCTTCATCCCCTGTTCCCATACCCTGCTCCCCCATCACCCCTGTTCCCATACCCCCTGCTCCCCCTTCATCCCTGTTCCCATACCCCTGCTCCCCCTTCATCCCTGTTCCCATACCCCTGCTCCCCCGTTCATCCCTGTTCCCATACCCCTGCTCCCCCTTTCATCCCCTGTTCCCATACCCCTGCTCCCCTTCTTCTCCTGTTCCCATACCCCTGCTCCCCCATCACCCCTGTCCCATACCCCTGCTCCCCCCACCCCCCCTGTTCCCCATACCCTGCTCATCCGTCATCCCTGTCCCCATACCCCTGCTCCCCCGTCATCCCTGTTCCCCATACCCCTGCTCTCCTTTCACCCCCCTGTTCCCATACCCCTGCTCCCCCGTACGTCCCTGTTCCCATACCCCTGCCTCCCCCACTTCATCCCTGTTCCCATACCCCTGCTCCCCCCCTTCATCCCTGTTCCCCATACCCCTGCTCCCCCTTCATCCCTGTTCCCATAACCCCTGCTCCCCTTCATCCCTGTTCCCATACCCCTGCTCCCCCGTTCATCCCTGTTCCCATACCCCTGCTCCCCCGTCACCCCTGTTCCCATACCCCTGCTCCCCCTCCTCATCTTGTTCCCACACCCCTACTCCCCCTTCATCCCCTTCCCATACCCCTGCTCCCCCATCATCCCTGTTCCATACCCTGCTCCCCCTTCATCCCTGTTTCCATACCCCTGCTCCCCCTTCATCCCTGTTCCCCATACCCCTGCTCCCCCTCCATCCCTGTTCCCATACCCCTGCTCCCCCTTCGTCCCTGTTCCCATACCCCTGCTCCCCCCGTCGTCCCTGTTTCCCATACCCCTGCTCCCCCTTCACCCCTCCCTGTTCCCATACCCCTGCTCCCCCTTCATCCCTGTTCCCCATACCCCTGTATCCCCCCTTCACTCCTGTTCCCATACCCCTGCTCCCCCTTCAACATCCTGTTCACATACCCCTGCTCTCCCCTTCATCCCTGTTCCCATACCCCCCCCTTCGTCCCCTGTTCCCATACCCCTGCTCCCCTTCGTCCCTGTTCCCATACCCCTGCTCCCCCTTCATCCCTGTTCCCATACCCCTGCTCCCCCTCATCCCTGTTCCCATACCCCTGCTCCCCCGTCATCCCTGTTCCCATACCCCTGCTCCCCCCTTTATACCTGTTCCCATACCCCTGCTCCCCCTTCGTCCCTGTTCCCATACCCCTGCTCCCCGTCATCCCTGTTCCCATACCCCTGCTCCCCTTCATACCTGTTCCCATACCCCTACCCCCCTCCCCCTTCATCCCTGTTCCTATACCCCTGCTCCCCCTTCACCCCTTTTCCCATACCCCTGCTCCACCCTTCATCCCTGTTCCCATACCCCTGCTCCCCTTCATCCCTGTTCCCATACCCCTGCTCCCCTTTCATCCCTGTTCCCATACCCCGGCTCCCCCTTCATCCCTGTTCCAATACCCCTGTCCCCCTTCATACCTGTTCCCATACCCCTGCTCCCCTTTCATCCCTGTTCCCATACCCCTGCTCCCCTTCATCCATGTTCCCATACCCCTGCTCCCCTTCGTCCCTGTTCCCATAACCCTGCTACCTCTTCACTTTATCCCTGTTTCCCATACCCCTGCTCCCCCGTCATCACCTTGTTCCCATACCCTTGCTCCCCCTTCACCCCTGTTCCCATCCCCCTGCTCCCCGTCACCCCTGTCCCATACCCCTGCTCCCCCTTCATCCCTGTTCCCATACCCTTGCTCCCCCTTCATCCCTCCCATATACCCCTGCTCCCCCATTCAACCCCTGTTCCCATACTCTGGCTCCCCTTCATCCCTGTCCCCATACCCCTGCTCCCCCCATCACCCCTGTTCCCATACCCCTGCTCCCCCTTCATCCCTGTTCCCATAGCCCTGTCCCCCCGTCAACCCTGTTCCATACCCCTGCTCCCCCGTTCAGCCCTGTTCCCATACCCCTGCTCCCCATCGTCCCTGTGTCCCATAACCCTGCTCCCCCCCTCATCCCTGTGTTCCCATACCCCTGCTCCCCCTCGTCCCTGTTCCCATACCCCTGCTCCCCCGTCATCCCTGTTCCCATACCCCTGCTCCCCCTTCATCCCTGTTCCCATACCCCCTGCTCCCCCGTCAGTCCCTGTTCCCATACCCCTGCTCCCCCTCACCCCTGTCCCAATACCCCTGCTCCCCCGTCATCCCTGTTCCCATACCCCTGCCCCCCCCCGGTCACCCCTGTTCCCATACCCCTGCTCCCCCGTAATCCCTGTTCCCATACCCCTGCTCCCCCTTCGTCCCTGTTCCCATAGCCCTGCTCCCCCATCACCCCTGTCTCCCATACCCCTGCTCCCCCCATCCCTGTTCCCATACCCCTGCTCCCCCGTCACCCCTGTTCCCATACCCCTGCTCACCTTCGACCCTGTTCCCATACCCCTGCTCTCCCTTCATCCCTGTTCCCATACCCCTGCTCCCCCTTTGTCCCTGTTCCCATACCCAGGTCCACCTTCGTCCCTGTTCCTATACCCCTGCTCCCCTTTCACCCCTGTTCCCATACCCCTGCTACCCCTTCACCCCTGTTCCACACCCCCTGCTCCCCCCTTTATGTCCTTGTCCTTTTTCCCATACCCCTGCTCCCCCCTTCATCCCTGTTCCCATACCCCCCTGCTCCCCCATCACCCCTGTTCACCATACCCCTGCTCCCCCCCCCCCTTCACCCCTGTTCCCATACCCCTGCTGCTTCCCCTCAGCCCTGTTCTCATACCCCTGCTCTCCCTCGTTCCTGTTCCCATACCCCTGCTCCCCCTTCGTCCCTTTTCCCATACCCGTGCTCCCCCCCGTCACCCCCTGTTCCCATACCCCTGCTCCCCCTTCATCCCTGTTCCCATACCCCTGTTCCCCTGTCATCCCTGTTTCCTATACCCCTGCTCCCCTTCTTCCCTGTTCCCATAGCCCTGCTCCCCCACTCCTGCCGCATTACCACTGGTCCCCCCTTCATACCTGGCCCCATACCCCTGGTCCCCCTTCATACCTGTCCCATACCCTGCTCCCCCCTTCATACCTGTCCCCATACCCCTGGTCCCCCTTCATACCTGTTCCCATACCCCTGCTCCCCCATCATCCCTGTTCCCATACCCCTGCTCCCCCTTCGTCCCCTGTTCCCATACCCCTGCTGTCCCCCTTCGTCCTGTTCCAATACCCTGCTCCCCCGTCATGCCTGTCCCCATACCCCTGCGCCTCCGTCATCCCTGTTCCCATACCCCTGCTCCCCTTTCATCCCTGTTCCTATACCAATGCTTCCCCCTTCGCCCCTGTTCCCCATACTCCTGCTTCCTTCATCACCCCCTGTTCCCATACCCCTGCTCCCCCTTCGTCCCTGTTCCCATAGCCCTGCTCCCCCTTCATCCCTGTTCCCATACCCCTGCTCCCCCTTCGTCCCTGTTCCCCATACCCCTGCTCCCCCTTCGTCCCTGTTCCCAAAACCCTGCTCCCCCCACGTCCCTGTTCCCAAAACCCTGCTCCCCCTTCGTCCCCTGTTCCCATAACCCCAGCTCCCCCGTCACCCCTATTCACAAACCCCTGCTCCCCCTTCACCCCTGTCCCCATACCCCTGCTCCCCCTTCACCCCTGTTCCCATAGCCCTGCTCCCCCTCCATCCCTGTTCCCATAGCCCTGCTACCCTTTCATCCTTGTCCCCATACCCCTGCTCCCCCATCACCCCTGTCCCCATACCCTGCTGCTCCCCCGTCATCCCTGTTCCCCATCCCCTGCGCCTCCATCCCTGTCCCATACCCCTGCCCCCCTCCCCCTGTTCACCCCTGTTCCCCCTACCCCTGCTCCTCTTCTTTCATCTCCGTTCCCATCCCCTGCCCCTCTGCCATCCTTCCATACGCCTCGTCTCCCCCCCCCACCCCCACCCCCCCCACCCGAATGTCCCTTTCACAGTTCCTATTTCACTGTAATCCCTGTCCGCATACACTGCTTCCCAATTCATCCCTGTCCCCATAACCCTGATCCCTGTCATCCCTGTTCCCATACTCTTGCTCAGCCTTGATCCATGTTCCCAAACGTCTGCCCCAAAGTCCTCCTTGTCCCCATACCCCTACACCCCCCGTCATTCCTGTCCCCGATAGCCTGTTCCTCCGTCATCCCTGTCGCGATACCCTTGCTCCGCCTTCATTCATGTACCCCTGCTCCCCCGTCATCCCTGTCCCCATACCCCTGCTCCACCATGATCCCTGTTCCCGTACCCCCGTGTCCCCCTTCATCCCTGTCCCTGTACCCCTTGTCCCCCCGTCATCCCTGTCCCCATACCCCTGCTCCACCATCATCTCTGTTCCCATACCCCCGTTTCCCCCTTCATCCCTGTCTCATACCCCTGCTCCCCCCTCATCCCTGTTCCTATACCCCTGCTCCACTGTCATCCCTGTTCCCATACCCCTGCTCCCCCATCATTCCCTGTTCCATAACCCCTGCACCCCTTTCATCCCTTTTCCCATACCCCTGCTCCCCCTTCATCCCTATTCCCATACCCTGCTCCACCGTCATCCCTGTTCCCATACCCCTGCTCCCTCGTCATCCCTATTCCCATACCCCTGCTCCCCCGTCATCCCTGTTCCCATACCCCTGTTCTCCCCCATTCCCCTGTTCCCATACCCTGCACCCTTTTCATCCCTGTTCCCATATCCCTGCTCCCCCTTCATCCCTGCAACCATACCCCTGTTCCCCCTTCATCTCTGTCCCCATACCCCTGTTCCCCGGTCATCCCTGTCCCCATTACCCTGCTCCCCGGTCATCCCCTGTCCCCATATCCCTTGCTCCCCAGTCATCCATGTCCCTGTAATCCCTGCTGCCCCGTCACTCTTGTCTCCATACCCCTCCCTCCTCCATTCCTGTCCCCATGCCACTGCTCCCGCTTCATCACTGTCCCATACCCCTATTCTCACGTTATAGCCATGTCCCTGTGCCCCTGCTCCCCCATCATCCCTGTCTACTTACCCCTGCTCCCTCCATCATCTCTGTCCCCATACCCCTGTTCTGCCGTCATCCCTGTTCCTGACTACCACCCCCACACCCTGTCATCCCTGTCCCTATACCCCGCTGCTTCCCCGTCTCTCCCTGTCCCCATACCCCTGGTCCCCAGTCATCTCTGTCCCCATATCCCTGCTCCCCCATTCCTCCCGTCCCAGTAATTCTGCTCCCCCAGCATCCCTGTCCCAGTAATTCTGCTCCCCCATCGTCCCCTATCCTGGACCGTGTTCCCGTCGTCATACCTATTCCTGACCCCCACCCCCACCCTGTCCATCTTTGTCCCTGTACCCCTGCTTCCCATGATCCCTGTCCCCATTCCCCAACTACCCTCTCATCACTGTCCCCATTCCCCAATCCCTCTTCATACACTGTCCCCATTCCCCAACTCCCTTTTCATCACTGTCCCCATTCCCCAACTCCCTCTTCATCACTGTCCCATTCCCCTGCTGCCCCATCATTACTGTCCCCATTCCCTTGCTCCCCCGTCCATCCTTGTCGCCATACCCCTGCTCCCCGTCATCCCTATCCCCATACCCCTGTTCGCATCATTTTTGACCGTGCTGCCCAACCCATCCCTGTCCAAGTTTCCTTGTTCCCCCTTCGTACCTGTCCCCATACCTCTCCACCCCACATATCCCTGTCCCTATATCCCCCCCCCCCCCCCCCCCCCCTGTCACTCTTGTCTCCATTATCTCTCCTCCTTCATCCCTGTCCCCATGCCACTGCTCATCCTCATCGCTGTCCCCCTCCCCCTCCTCCCCCGTATCCTTTCCCTGTACCCCTGCTACCCCGTCATCCCTGTCCCCCTGTACCCTTGCATCCCCTTCATCCCTGTCCGCATACCCCTGTTACCCCCTGATCCCTGTCCCCGTACCCATTCTCCCGCCGTCATCCCTGACCCCATACTCCTGCTCTGCCGTCATCTCTGTCCCCATAGCCCCACTTCCCCCATCATCCCTGTCCCTGATCCCTACCTCCGTCATCCCTGTCCCTATACCCCCTGGTCCCCTTTGTCCCTGTCCCAGTACCCCTGCATCGCCTTCATCCCTGTCACTGTGCCTCTGCTCGCCCTTCAGTCCTGTCCCAACCCACACTGTCTCCCCCATCATCCCTGTCCCCTGTACCCCTGCATCCCTTCAGTCGTGTCATCATACCCCTGCTCCCCCCTTCATACGTCTCCCATACACCTGCTCCCCTTCATCCGACTCCCATACACCTGCTCCCCTTTCATCCGACTCCCATACACCTGCTCCCCTTTCATCCGACTCCCATACACCTGCTCCCCTTTTCATCCCTATCCCCATACCCCTGCTCCCCTTCATCCCTGTCCCCATACCCCTGCTCCCCCTCATCCCTATCCCCATACCCCTGCTCCCCCTCCATCCCTGTTCCCATACCCCTGCTCCCCTTTCATCCCTATCCCCATACCCCTGCTCCCCCCTTCGTCCCTGTTCCCATACCCCTGCTCCCCCTTCATCCTGTTCCCATACCCCTGCTCCCCTTCATCCCTATCCCCCTACCCCTGCTCCCCACTCATCCCTATCCCCCATTACCCCTGCTCCCCCTTCATCCCCTGTTCCCATACCCCTGCTCCCCCTTCATCCCTATCCCCATACCCCTGCTCCCCCTTCACCCCTGTTCCCATACCCCTGCTCCCCCTTCATCCCTGTCCCCATACCCTTGCTCACCTTTCATCCCTGTCCCTGCACCCCCTGTTCCCCTCATCCCTGTCCCTGCACCCCTGTTTCCCCCCCTTTATCTCTGTCCCTGTACTTCTGCTCCCCCTTCATCCCTGTTCCTTCACCTGTCCTCGTTCCCCTGCACCACTGTTATGCCAGCAGTACCCCTGTCCCCTGTTGTGCCTGCGGTACCCCTGTCCCTGTTGTGCCTGCGGTACCCCTGTCCCCTGTTGGGCCAGCGGTACCCCTGTCCCCTGTTACGCCTGCAGTACCCCTGTCCCCTGTTGTGCCTGCGGTACCCCTGTCCCCTGTTGTGCCTGCGGTACCCCTGTCCCCTGTTGTGCCTGCGGTACCCCTGTCCCCTGTTGTGCCTGCGGTACCCCTGTCCCCTGTTGTGCCAGCGGTACCCCTGTCCCCTGTTGTGCCAGCGGTACCCCTGTCCCCTGTTACGCCTGCAGTACCCCTGTCCCCTGTTGTGCCTGCGGTACCCTTGTCCCCTGTTATGTCTGCAGTACTCCTGCTTACTGTTATGCCTGCAGTACTCCTACCCCCTGTTATGCCTGCATTAGTCCTGTCCCCTGTTATGCCTGCGGTACTCCTACCCCTGTTATGTTTGCGGTACTCCTGCCCATGCTATGTCTGCAGTACTCCTGCCACCTGTTATGCCTGCAGTACTCCTGCCCCGTTTTATGCCTGCGGTATTCCTGCCCCATGTTATGTCTGCAGTACTCCTGCCCCCTGTTATGTCTGCAGTACTCCTGCCCCCTGTTATGTCTGCGGTACTCCTGCCCCCTGCTATGTCTGCAGTACTCTGCCACCTGTTACGCCTGCAGTACTCCTGTCTCGTTTTATGCCTGCAGTACTCCTGCCCCCGTTTTACGCCTGCGGTACTCCTGCCCCCGTTTTGTCTGCATGTCTGCAGTACTCCTGCCCTTGTGTAGCCTGCGGTACTCCTGACCCTTGTTACGCCTGCGGTACTCCTGCCCCTTGTTACGCCTGCGATACTCCTGCCCCTTGTTACACCTGCAGTATTACTCCTGCCCCTTGTTACGCCTGCAGTACTCCTGCCCCATTTTATGCCAGCGGTACTCTGCCCTTGTTCGCCTGCGGTACTCCTGACCCCTGTTATGCCTCGGTACTCCTGCCCACTGTTACGCCTGCGGTACTTCGGACCCTGTTATGCCTGCGGTACTTCTGACCCTGTTATGCCTGCGGTACTCCTGCCCCTGTTGGCCTGCAGTACTCCTCACCTGTTATGGTCCCGTTATGTGATACCCTGTCCCACTATGAGTACCCCTGTCCCGTCCGTTATGCCTGCGGTAAAACCCCTGTCTGTTTGCTTGTCCCGTTATGCTTGAGGCACCCCTGTTCAGGTCACGTCTGTCCTGGGAAACTCCGGCCCCCCCTATTCCCAACATGTCTGTCCTAGTACCCCTGGCCCCCGTAGTGTCTGTTCTAGTACCCCTGGGTCCCTGTATGATGTCTGTCCTGAAACCCTGGACCCCAAAAGGTCTGTCCTAGATCCCCCTGACTTTTGTCATGTCTGTCCTAGTACCCAAGACCTCTGTACTATCTGTTCTAGTACCATTGACCTCTGTCATGTCTGTCCTAGTACCCCTGGTCCCTGTCATGTCTGTCCTAGTACCCCTGGCCCCCGTCATGTCTGTTCTAGTACCCCGGCCCCCGTCATGTCTGTCTAGTACCCTTGACCCCTGTCATGTCTGTTCTAGTACCCCTGACCCCCGTCATGTGCTGTTCTAGTACCCCTGGCCCCCCGTCAGTCTGTTATAGTACCCCTGGACCGTCTGTCATGTCTGTTCTAGTACCCCCTGACCCCTGTCATGTGGTTCTAGTATCCCTGTCCTCTGGTCATGTTGGTCTAGTACCCTGGTCCATGTCATGTCTGTTTCTTGTACTCCTGACCTCTGTGAGTCTAGTATTACCCCCCTGACCTCGTCATGGTCTGTCTAGTACCCCTGGGACTCTGTCAGTGTCTGCTATACCCCTGGTCCCTGTCCATGTCTGTTCTAGTACCCCCTGACCACTGTCATGTCCTCTCCTAGTACCCCTGAACCTCTGGCATGTCTGTCTGAGTACCCCTGACCCCCGAACATGTTTTCCAGTACGCGCTGGTCCCCTGTCTGCTGTCCTAGTACCCTGACCTC
>JADBJO010012841.1:46787-55601 GCA_016801955.1 Conus betulinus | reverse complement strand
GATACGACGATAATCATAACGAATACAATCATCATCCACACATCATCATCATCATCCGCATCATCAAGGTCATGATGATGATGATGATATGATGTTGATATGATTGTAATCGATTATGATGAATCAGATGAGATGATGTGATAATGATTATCATTGTTGATGAGATTGATGGTGATTATGAAGATGATTATGATGTGATCATGTATATGATTATGATTTCTCCCGTTGCTGATGATCATGATGATGATATGCTCATATCAGCATATGTTATGATCATTACGATCATAATGATCTCATGATTACGATGATTACCATCAGCTTCATGATCAGGATAATGATGGTCCGTGAATTGATGATTATGATAGACGAATGATCATGCGTAATCAGTGGTGATAATGATGATGATGACTTATCATGATCACAATGCTGTATGATGAATCATCGTCATCATCACATGATCATAATGATCACGTTCATAAAACATATGAGTAATCATGTTGATCTGAATATGATTGATGATTATGATGCTGATCGGATGTTCATGTTGAATCATGATAATGATGATGACGGTGAAGATGCTGATGTTGATGATGATGATGATGATGATGATGATGATGATAATGTGTGCTTATTATGATAACAATATTTATGATCATGATCATCATGATGATAATCACGATCATGATCTCACCATCATCAAGATGATGATATTGCGATGTTTAAAAAGTCATGATGATTACGATCGTGATGCTGATCATCACGATGACCATCATGAACAAGATTGAAACTGATCATGATAAATCATCATGATGATGAGCTTGCCGAAGGTGATGACATATATCATCATCATTATTGATGATGAATAATAATGATCTCATGATAATGAGATGATGAGGATGATGCTATGATGATTATTGCTGATGTCGATGGTGGTCATATGATGATGATGATGATGATGATGATGATGATGTGAGTAGCATATGATGATCACCATTATGTTTAACATGAAGATGTAGACAATGCACATGATGTTGATTATTATTATGACGATCATGAGTAAAATGATGATGGCCTGATGACATAAATGAAGGTGACCATGATGTGATCATGATGATCTTGAAGATCTTATTGATATATATGAAGATTATCATGATGCTGATGATCATAATGATGAGTAATCGCGGTTATGGTCTTGATGATGATTGTGATCGTGACGATACAGATTATCATCATGTTTATCCTCACCTTGATCATGATTTGTATGAGGTTGATAATGATCATGATCACATCCTTGCGGAATGATGATTTATGCGATCATGATCATAATCACGAAGGTTTATGGTAACTGTTTGTGATGATGATGACCATGAGCTGATGTGTATCCTGGTTTATGATGGTGCATGATCATGATGTTGATGATGATAATGGTGGTGTAGTGATGATGAGATGATTTATGATGATGAAGATAATGAAACGGATGATCATGATTCTGATGATGATTATAATGATGATGACCCTGATAATGATGAACTGCTGATCCTCATTATGATGAATGACAATAATGATGAGTTATCATGATGATATGTGATGAATTATGATCATAATCTCATTTTATGATTATCATAATCATGAGCATCCTGATCATCATTATCATCATTATCGTTTTCTATCATAATTGTCTTCATCATTATTTTCATAATCATATCATCGAGATAATCCTGATCGTCATAGATGATGAGAATCAACATCACGATCATTATGCTCATTATGATCATTGTCATCATCATGATCAGGATTAGCAGGATAATGATGATTGTATAATCATCATCATAGTCATAATTTCATCATCATCTTTACATCAACATCCTCATCAGATCATAGTGTTGATGAATATCAGGATCATGCTGATGATTATCAGAATCACTGGATCAAGATCACCAACGATTATCATGATGGTATATGATCGTAATCATCGTGATGATCATAATGACCATTATGGTAAGATAATCATGATGATGATGGTGATCAAGATGATATTCGTTGTGATGATGATAACGAGGTAACATGATGATCAAGATATTCATAGCATCATATGACGATGGTCGTGATCATCATGATTAAAGTCATGATGATAATCATAATGATAATAATGATGACAATGATGATAATGATGATCCTGATGATCTTGATGACTAACCATGATGATGACCTACTGATCTTGATCATGCTGGTGTCACAATGATAATGATGATCATGATCATGTTGGCCATGGTGATAATAATCGATTTTTTTTTTTTTTAAATCATGATTGTATAGGATAATGATGATGATGGTGATAATAATCAAAATAATGACGATTATTAAGATGACGATGATGATAATCATGTCCTGATGCTGATAATGATGAAGATCATGATGATCAATATCATAATGATGGCCATCATGATGATAACAACAAGGATGATGATGATGATGAAAATCATCGACATAATCTTCATACTAATGTATGAAGATTATATCGATGATTTTGATGATCATGATGATTGTTTGATGATCATAATGATCATGACTACCATGATGATGATCAGCATCATGATCCATGATCATGATGATTGATTATGATCATGATGATGATGATCAAAGATGTTGAAGTTGATGATGAGGATGATCATGATCGTCTTGATGATAATCAAGATACAGAAAACAATACTGATCTTTGTTATGATTATAATGATGAAGATGATCATCAGCATCATAATCATGATTATCATGAACATGATTATCAAAATGATGATGATAATCATGATGATGCCGATCATAGAATTGGTCATCTAGATCTTTATGTCATGATGTTTGTCATGACGATGATGAGATGATGATGATGATGATGATGATGATATGAGATTATCATGATCATGATCATGCTAAAAAAATCATGATGATGATGATCATGATGATCCTACATTATGAACATTGAACGATGATGATGGCAAAATGATTTCCATGATGACGGTGCTCCATGATGAGTTGATATTGATAATGATCACGATGATGTTGCACGTCGTGATGATGATATGATGATCCTAATGATGCTTCTGATGATCCTGATGATGGATCATGGTGGATGATCACGATGATCAGATGCTCACGACGAATATGTAGCAACGTGATTTTTTGATAAATATGGTTACGATCATGAGGATGATGATCATGAAGATGATAGCATTCTTCAGATCATCATGGTATATGATGAATCATGATGTATTAATCACGAATGAACATGATCGTTATGAGGATCATCATATGATCATCATCAGTATCATGATGAATTATGATAATGATGATGAACTTATACCATCTTGATTTATCTGATGATTATCACGATTGATGATGATCAAGTTCATTCCCAGAATGATGATGATGATGATGGATGGTTTGATTCATGATCAAATGACGATTCCATAATCATCAGATTTTGATGATGATGAGATTTGTTGTATGACGCTGATATTGATGCTGATGCTCATGATAATGGTGATGAATATCATGCCCATGCTGATTATCATGATGAATAATTGATAATAATCATCCATATATCGTGATGTTCATGACGATGATATGATGAAAAGATTACGGTGATCATGAATGTTCATGATGATCTATGACGAGCATGATCATGATGTTGATGATGAGGGTGATGATGACTATCATCATGCTCATGCTGTCATCATGATGATGATGATCATGACCATGATGACCATGATCTCATAGTCCACGAATCCTGATGATGATGATGACCATTGAATATGATTTATAATAAACATTATGATGATAATGGATAATCACGATGATCATGATGATCCTGATCCTGCTGGGTGATGATGATGATGAATGATGAGAGAAGCAGAAGGCCGAAAGCGAAGGAGGAGGAGGACTACCGAGGAGGAGGAGGAGGAGGATCGTGATCATTGATGATGATGATGACCAATGCATGATGATGCACGTGATGATCGTGAGTTGATGATCATTACGATTATGATATATGATCAGAATAATGATGATTATATTGAAATGATGGTCATGATGATAATCATGGCCATCATGATCATGATGATTTGAGGATTCTGATGATCATGATGATGATCCTGATCGATGAATCTCGATGATCAGATGCTCACCATGAAGATGAGGAGGCCGAGGAGGAGGAGGAACGTGATTATGACTAACATTAAACCCGATTATGATTGATTATGATCGAGAGGATGTATGATGGTCAACGAGAATCACCATGATTTATATAGATTAACCATGAGTACGAATTATCTATCATAATGATTATAGAGATCATGATAGTAACAGTGTTCACGATGATTATGATGATCGTAATGATCATGATAGTCCATGAAGAAGCTGAATGATTATGATGATGAGGAGGAGGCGATGGTCACATAATCATGATGTTGTCCACCTGATTGATGGATGACAGTGGTGGTATTAATAGTGGTCCAGAACTTGGTCTTTTGCCAAGAGTGTTTTTGCTTTGTGTCTTGTGGTTTTTTGTGTCAACAATTTTGCAATTTGTCTGTTCTGTCTGCTCTCTTGTTTTTTGCGTTTTTTGTTTTCCGTCCGTTTTCCTCCGCTTTGTGCCTGTGGCATGTTGTGTCTTCCTGTCGAGTGGCTTGTGTTTTCCGTTTCTCGCTTTAACGTTTTTACATTCTGCATGACGTCTTTCACTTTGGTGTTTTTACGTTATTCGCATTGGTGCACGTGGCGTTCATGTTTTGGCGTCTTTGAATTGCGTTTTTGCGGTTTTCTTTCATGTGCTTTCGAGAGTTGCCACCTGTGTCTTTGTGTTTTGAGTCTTGTGTCGTGTCAAGAGCTTGTGGGGCGTTTTTGGTGTCTGTTACTGTTTTGGTCTTTTGCGTTTTATGCATTTATGTAGTTTGCTTTGCTTTGTTGCGTTTTGTGGTCTTCTGGTTCTATTGTGTTTGCATCCCTTGTTCTTGGGTCTTGTTTATTTCGTTTTTTTTTCGTTTGCATCTTGGCGCTTGGTGTTTCCCATGTGCGTTTTTCGATTTGCGTTTTACATTTGGTTTTTACATGTTTGTTCCCTGTTTTCGCTTTATTCCATTTGCTTTGTTGTGATTCTGTTTGAAACGCAACAAAAAACGCGCAAAACACAAAATGTAAAACAAATCACAAAACGGCCAAACACAAAATGAAAAACAAAAACAAACGCAAAATGTAAAAACAAGAAAATCAAAACACAAAACGCAAAAATGAAAAGAAAACCAAACCCAAAACGAAGGACGCAAAACGGCTAACGCAAAATAAAACATTACATGAAAAACAGCAAACGCATGAAGCAAAATTGAAAACATAACAAGCAGAAACACAACATAACACACAAACACAAACATGAACACGAAACACAAAATTCAAAAACAAATACACAAACGCAAAATCAAAAAACACAAAATAGAGAATCGCACAAAAAAACACAAAATACGGAAAGCACAAAACGAAATACAAACACAAGACACGCAAAACGGTAAATGCGATGCGCAAAACCCAAAAACAGAAAAGAGCAAGTGAGGAAAACACAAAAAAGCAGGACACACTAAACGCAAAAAACAAATAATGCAAAATGCAAAAATAGGAAACAAAATCGAACACCAATTGCAAAACTCAGACGGAAAAAAAAAACAAAACACACATTAGCATTAGCAGATGAAGGCCTATCTTGCCTTTGCGCCGCCCCTCCCCCTTTCTCCCGCTCATCTTCCTTTCTCCTCCCCGTCCTCTCCCTCTTTCTCCGACGTTGCACTTCCCCATTCTTTGTTTTCTGTTCTTTCCCCCCGGAAAATGTGGTAAATTTATGCATTTAATTGTACCGTTGTTTTCATCCGTACTTTTTAAGTACTCACATTAGTTTCTCAATATATCCTCAATGCTGTCGGCGCACATAAGCGCATCGTTCCCCCCCAAATTTAACCATGTTTTGTTATAGCCTTGATTTTTTGACTTTACTAATTTTTGCTTTGTCTTATGTCATGTTTGCTTTTCTTTGTATATTTGGTCTTTATGTTCAACTGGAGGAAATCCTTTGTTGAATGAGACGCTGTTTTTTTCTCTTGCGAGAGAGATGGTGAGATTTTGTTGTCACTTTGGGGACTGGTGATTTTGTTTGTATTTACCTACCTGTATTTAGTTGCATAGTATGATTGCATGGTATGTTGCTTCTGCATACAGTTGTGTATTCCTGCCTCTACTTATAAAGTTATAAAGTTATAACATGAGTAACTCTGTAAGGTTTTGTTTAATTATGAACTGCCGAGGCCTAGTGGATCAAAAAAGAGGAGGGATGTGTTTCGCTATCTAAGAGAAAATGCGTTTCTCGGTGTATCGGATACCCATTTTGAAGTGTGTATCAGAGCAGAATGGGGTTATGAAGCATATTTTGCATCATATATGTCAAATTCAAGAGGTGTTGCGATACTCTTTAACAATAATTTTGAATTTTGTGTAAAGAAGGTTTACAAAGATACAGGTGGAAACTACATTTTTGCTGTCGTATCGATTTGGATAAGATTATTAGCCTTTAGTTTTGGACCAAACCATGATGATCCTGATTTTTTTTGTCGAGTTAGAATCATATCATATTAAGATGTTGGTGTTGATATTGTTGTAATTGGAGGGGACTGGACTAGTTCAAGATTTTTCAATGGATTATTTTAATTATAAGCACTATAACAATGTTAAAGCACAACAGCAAGTTGAAGACATGATGTTCAATCTAGATCTTACAGATATATGTTGAATCCTGAGTTGAAAAGATACACATGGCACAGATCCTCCCCTCTGCAGCAAAGTAGACTTGATTTCTAGTTTCAGATTATGTGTCTACCTTCGTCATGGATGCTGATATTAAAGCAGGATACAGGACAGACCATTCAATGATTACTCTAACTTATACCCTTGCTAGAGAAACTAAACGATACCCCTTCTGGAAATTTAATTCTTCTTTGTTGAAGTACAAACAGTACTCTGATAAAATTAACGAGGAAATTAAAGCTGTGATAAAAGAGTACACTGAGAGAACAACAACCATTTATTTGAGCGTTCAGAAATTCAGTTAACTATTTCAGATCAACTGTTCCTAGACGTTTTATAAATGAAATTAAGAAGTAAAACCATAACATTTGCAACTGAAATGAAACGCGAAAGTAACGAAAGCAGAAGCGTTTAGCAGTGAATATTGAAAAGTTAGAGAAAAGGAACAGTTGACTGATGAAGAAAGATATGATTTAGAGCAGGACAAAGAGGAACTAGTTAGACTTAGGGAAGCTAAAATGCAGGGGGGTTTGATTCGATAACGAGCACGTTGAATAGCAGGAGAAAAGGTCAATCAATATTTTTGCTCGCTTGAAAAAACAAACTTCTTAAACAAAAATATGACAAAATTAATATTAAAATGATGGTTTAGAAATATATGATGTCGAAAGGATCCAACATGAAGTGAAGAAATTTTATGTAGAATTGTACCGGTCAAAGGATGTTGAGGATTGCGAAATTTCTGAAATGGTTAACTTACCTCATGTCCTAACAGACAACGAAAAGGTACAAATTAGAAGGAGAGGTATGTATGGATGAGGCTGGCTATGCACTTAAACAGATGAAAAACAATAAAAGCCGGATTTACTGTTGAATTCTTCAAATTTTTTGGACATGACTTGGAACATTCATTGTGCGATCTTTAAATGAAGGTTGTAAACTAGGCGAGTTGTCCACCACGCAAAAGGAAGGAATTATAGTGTGTATATTCCTAAAGGGGATAATCTCGAGAGATGCCATACTCTTTTAAATGTTGTTTATAAGATAGGGTCAGCATGTGTTGCGAATAGACTGAAAATGGTTCTTCCAAATTTGATCAATGAAGACCAAAGAGGATTTATGGTTAACAGATATATCGGAGATAACATTAGATTGATCTATGACTTAATTAACTACTTGGAAACACAGCAACTGCCTGGTTTACTGTTATGTATAGATTTCGAGAAAGCCTTCGATACCCTTGACTGGGGATTCATGAATAAAGTACTTGTAGCATTCGGTTTAGGACCAGATATTCGTAAATAGATAAGTACTTTCTATAATGATATTAAGTCAACTGTTCTTGTCAATGGACAGGCATCTGGTTGGTTTCCCGTGGGTCGTGGGTGCAGGCAGGGTGACCCAGTTTCACCCTACATATTCATTTTTGATTGTGGAAATCCTTGCCATTATGTAGAGAAATAATAAAATTATAAAAGGGATCCAAATTAACAATACAGAACACAACATTTTCACAATATGATGACGATGCAGAAATTATGCTTGAAGGTGACAGCGTGTCTTTTGAGGAAACTTGAGGAAACTTGAGGAAACAGTTGACAGGTTTGGAGGAAAGTCACACAGAAAAAAAACAAGGCAATATGGCTTGGCAGTAGGAAAAATTCAACGATTTGCTATATGCAACATTTACGTATTCAGTGGAATCCACCACAGTTCAAAATTCTGGCTATCTTATTTACCAATGATCTTGCTTATTGTTCAGAAATCAACACGCAGGCTATATTTCTTGAAATAAGAATGCTATATAAGGTATCGTTAAAGAGACAGGTTACTCCACTACGTACGGCTGTTTAAAGTCTTTAATCTTGTCCACCTAATTCACCTTTGGATTCTACTTCCAAATCCTCCCGATGATGTAATTAACACTATTCAAACTGAGTATTTCGATTTTTTTTTTTAATAGAAAAAAGGGATCGTATA
>JADBJO010012841.1:32500-36366 GCA_016801955.1 Conus betulinus | reverse complement strand
CAAAGGGGGCCATTGGCTTTACTAATAAAAAAAATCTGAAAGTCTTACGTCTGAAGACTCTCTCTCCTCTCTCTATCTCTCTCGCTCTCTCTCCTCTTCTATCTCTCTATCCGTCCCACGCTCTCTTTGTTCCTGTCTCTGTTTCTCTCTGTCCATCTCTGTCTGTCTGAATGTCTGTCTAACTGTTGGCTGGCTAGCTGGCTGTCTGTCGCTTTGCCTGTCGTCTGTCTGGCTGTCTGTCTGTCTGTCTCTCTCTCTCTCTATCTCTCTCTCTCTCTCTCTCTCTCTCTCTCTCGTTCTCTCTCTCTCTCTCTTGACTTGAGTCAATTTTAACGTGGCGACCGAGTCAATTTTAACGTGGCGACAGCCATTGATATGGGCGTTTGCGGTCGGCTGGGCTCTAAGCCACATTACCTTACCTGGCTCTCTCTCTTCGCCGTATCAGGTGTGAAAATTGAATGTCTGACACACTGGCAATAGTGCACGGAAGAAAATGATCGTTTTATAAATGGTTACGAGATATTTCCATCAGAAAACCAAGCAAATATTGTCTGCAGTAAACTGAGAGAAGAAAGAAATAGAATGAAGATTTAAAAAAGCTCTTTCCACAACATGGCTCAAAAAATTGTGGAACGGCTGCGGCCTGAAAAATCACCATTAGACCAAACGAGACTGACATTTTTTACCTGTTCAACAAAAGACTTATGGCACTCTCTTACCACAAACGTGTGAAGGATGCCACAGAAACACCACTGTAACTTATCACAAGGACAGGAGACAATGTGGTGCTGTGCAAGACAAAGTGATTTCTTGCAAGCGGTTGTAAGAAAATATTCAGTGAGGTTCCAAAGCAATTTTTTTCACTATATATTGAACAAATCTGATGCAAATTCAAAACGTCTTTCTACATCATGGTTGCATGTAATTTGTGGTATGGTTGTTATCTTAAAACAGGGTGGGAAGAAAAAAAACGCTAAAAGGCTTTTACAAGCTAGCACGTTGCTCTTCGGGAACCAGTGACTTAACTCTCCCAGTGCCGGCAGAAACTGAATTTTTTTCCATATAGGCAATGGGTATTTTAGGGTCGTAACCACACGTATAATGAAATGGAAGACAGCGACAACAGCTGTAGAGACGGGTGGAGAGTAAGAGGGTATGCATGCAATTAATCGTGAACAAAAGACTTACTTCTACTTGTCATTTCCACGTCTTTGCGCGATGTGTTCCTATATGAGACGTCAGGTCGTCCATGCCTATACTGACAGGAATAACTTCATTTGTGTTTCCGTTTTGGATTTTACCGACATTTCCAGCAATATACGTTTTGTTCGATCCAACCACAAAACCAAATTTGAAATGATGTTTTGTTGATGATAAATGTTTGTCTCAACTTTGCTACTTGATTTCCCATAATTTGAAAAAAAAAACCTTTGATTATTCATGGTTTGCAAGATATATCTAGACATGAACTTTTTCTTGCTTTCCTTATGACAATGAGTTTAAAAAATTCTCTGTAAGCAGAAGTATCTGCATGTCTGTGTTCAACAGCAAATGCGCAACAAATTCTCCCTCTTCCTTTTGAGATGTTTTGAATATTGAGGACAAACCTTAAGGCGTAATCTTCTTTTCCTTTGTATTCTTTTGTTGAGTGCGCAGATGCCTTTACTTATCCGTCTCCAACAAGAGGATCCTCTTGACATAAAAAGTTTAAAATTACGTAAAAGCCACTCTCCTCTCTCTCTCTCTCTCGCTCTCTCTCTCCTCTCTCGCTCTCTCTCTCTCTCTGACATAAGAAATTATAGAATTCAAAATTACGTGAACCCTCTCTCTAAGTCTCTCTCTTCTCTCTCTCGTCTCTCTCTCTATCTCTCTCTCTCTACTCTCTCTCTCTCTCTCTCTCTCTCTCTCTCTCTCTCTCTCTCTCTCGTGCCAGTTGATGGGTAGCTGACTTGCCTGTGGTTCCGACCATGTATAGAGTCCCATCTTTAATTCAATCTGTCCCCTTTGGTAGACTGCTTAAAGACGAGGACAGCTTCCTGGCTCTGCTGATCGTGGATTGGGGGACAGAGGCCGCCGGATATTGCTCAGCCTCCATAGTGAGGGGCCAGTAGTACTGTTGGCGAAGATGTGTGTGTGTGTGTGTGTGTGTGTGTGTGTGTGTGTGTGTGTGTGTGTGTGTGTGTGTGTGTGTGTGTGTGTGTGTGTTGCGTGTGTGGTATGCGTGCGTGGTGTATGTGTGTGTGTGTGTGTGTGTGTGTGTGTGTGTGCGTGTGTGTGGTGTGTGTGTGTGTGTGTGTGTGTGGTGTGTGTGTGTGTGCGTGTGTGTGTGTGTATGCGTGTGTGTGTGGGTGTGTGCGGTGTGTGTGTGTGTGTGTGTGTGGTGTGTGTGTGTGTGTGTGTGTGTGTGCGTGGCTGGCGCGCCAAGTTGATTTATTGCTGTTTATGCGCAGTATGATATTTATAGGGATGTCTTTTTTTTTTTTTTTTTTTTTTTTTGCATGAGAAGAAACCTGGTGGTTTCTTTTCTTCGAAAGGGGAGGGAGAGGGGTAGTGCCGTTCATCAGTTGCCTGCCCTTTTAAATCCCTGGACTTGTTTCTGTGTATTTTGCTTCCAATCGGACTGCCGCAGTAGCAGGAAGAACCTCTACGGACAGCTTGACAACAGAAGGTCTTCAGAGAAGAACCCTCCCCCCCCCCCCCCCAAACACCCCCCACCCACCACCCCTCAGACAAGTGGTTGGGCCCTGAACTCCTCCACTCGAAGGGGGCCGGGCCGAATCCAGGTCATGACTTCCAAGGTGCCTTTCTTCTGTTTTTAGCCATTACCGATCGGGCTGTCGCACCTTTAGCCCGTGAGAAGGGTCTTTTGGGGATTGCAGTCCGGCACATCTGACCTGCTTTGAGGGGTCTGGTACCCAGTTTCCCCTTGTTGTTGCCTCGTCTACATATCAGGTGGGTCCCGGACGGTTTGCGTGTGTGGGGTTTGAGGCCTTTAGAATCGGAAACGTTTTTTTAAATTTTCCGCGTCATTTTGCATTTTGATCCTGTTTTTCCAAAGGGTCAAAATGTATCTATCACAGAAAAATAATCCTCTGCATAAAACGTTTGCTTTTCCAATGCTGGTCTCTCTTCTCCTTCGATCTCAGAAGAAAAAAAAATGAAGGTAAGGAGTTGTCTTCCCTCCCCCCCTTCCTTCTCTCTCTGTCTCTGTCTTTGTTTCCATCTCTCTCTCTCTCTCTCTCTCTCTCTCTCCTCTCTCTCTCTCTCTCTCTCTCTCTGTGTGTGTGTGTGGTGTGTGTGTGTGTTGTGTGTGTGTGTGTGTGTGTGTGTGTTGTGTGTGTGTACAACCAGCTTTCGTTCCTCTTCTTGCCACTCCAAATGAGTGGGTGGAATGTGGTCGGGGGGTGAGTAGGGATAGAGGGTTGGGGATGGAGGTGGGTCTTCCCCCCCCCCCCTTCCCCCCCCCCCACACCCCCACCCTCCCACCCCCACACCTACGCTAGCCACCGCGGTAAAAGGACACGGTGTCCATCGGGATGCTAAGACAGTACAGCGCATTGTACAAAATCAAATGATCGCCGGAATTTTTCCTACTTGTGCGTGTCAGGTGCAATCTGGTCCGAGATCCCTCCATGAAGAGCTGTCTCACTCGGTGGTTAGAACAGAGTGCCAGTCCCTTTGACGTGTATATCCTGCTGGTATAGTCCAAGGTATCTGGCAGCGGGAGAAGCGGCAGTCGTTTATCCTGCTGGTTGTCGGGGGTAGCTGGCATTGGGAGAAGCGGCAAAGCGGTTTATGTGGCAGCGGGAGGGGGGGAGGGGGGGGGGGGAGGAAGGAGGGGCAGAGGAACGTGAGGGGAGAGAGGA
>JADBJO010012841.1:20000-25000 GCA_016801955.1 Conus betulinus | reverse complement strand
ACTGAGGTAGGGTAGAGCAAATAGTACATGACTACACACATACCTGTGTCAGATCCGAAGTCCCAAATGGTGAACATACCATGTATCAATCACATGAAATGACTGAAGTACATAGTCCAGTTTGGACAGTGTCCGACAGGAGACAGAGGAGTAGAGATAGAAAGAATTTCATTGAAATATGGCCTGCAAAGAAAAAATTATATGATGCAGGATATGTAAATAGTAAATGATGAACAAGTAGGGTAGCTCTCGTTTCCATCATGAAATAATTACAGGCCCATAACTCCAAACGAGAGCTGCTTATGACACCAAATCACACAGCAAAAAATGCCAACACAAATCACATAGAAAAAAAAAAAAGACCAGGAGACATCCCTCAAAAAGGGTGTTCTAGGCTCGCCTGTCTTTGTCACATATACACAGAAACAGCAACTGAACAAATGAACGAATACAAATTAACATGAATTCAAGACTGGAAGAGCCTTTGCAGTCCTACATATAGTCAAACACGGGAACGAATAGTTACAAATACAGGTGGTCTTGGGGTTATTGTTATGAAAGGAAACCTTACAACAGGCAGGATATCACACACACACACACACACACACACACACACACACACACACACACACACACACACACACACACGTGCGCGCGTACACACACATGCACGCACGCACGCAGCACACACACCACACACACACACACACACACACACACACACACACACACACACACGCGTACACACACACGCACGCAAGCACGCACGTGCGCACACCACACACACACACACACACGCACACACAGCACACACACACACACACACACACACACACACACACACACACACACACACACACACACATCACACATTACATCACGTTATTTGTAATCCATTAAATGCGCAGAAAAACACACACACACACACACACACACACACACACACACACACACACACACACACACACACACACACACACACACACACACACACACACACACAACACACACACACACACACCACACACACGCACAGAGAGAGAGACAGACAGACACAGAGAGAGAGAGAGAGAGAGAGAGAGAGAGAGAGAGAGAGACCGACCCTCAGAGATGTCTGTTTTGTCTATTCCCTTGACACATTCCCGACCCAAACAATCCCATTTTGTTGACATTACGTGTCTTAGAAAAAGTTTGGACTGACACTTCTTGTACATGTTTGATTTGGGAGCCGAGGAGGAATGGGTTTCATCGGGATAAAAACAAGTTGTTGTGAACATAACCCGCTTTGGCACAATAAAAACTACACATATGATCTGCTTTCATTCTGCAAAAGGCTGCTATTTTTTGTATGTTCACATGTTTTGATTGAGCAATTTGCGCTACACAATAGTAGCTGTTAACTTTTCTTTTTACTCTGATATGTATCGCTGAAAACGGAAAATATTCTGTGCTAAAACAATACATTTATTACATTTATTGATTATAGTATTTTGCAGGTGATATTAAGCAGTGCATGTACAGATATACTGTTTAGCACCAAAACAAATGCACCAAAACAAATGTGGAATCGTATCAATCTTAATTTCAAAACTTCACTCAAAGGTTTTTTCATTAAATAAAGATATAAAGTAAAGAACTTGACAGAAAGGCGTTTACTACACACACACACACACACACACACACACACACACACACACACACACACACACACACACACACACACACACACATATATATATATATATATATATATATATATATATATATATATATATATATATGCATGCACAC
Organism: Conus betulinus; assembly: GCA_016801955.1. NCBI lineage: Eukaryota > Metazoa > Mollusca > Gastropoda > Neogastropoda > Conidae > Conus > Conus betulinus. The sequence goes on along the minus strand of JADBJO010012841.1, from coordinate 23,209 downwards.
ACACACACACACACACACACACACACACACACACACACACACACACATATATATATATATAGATAGCTAGATAGCTAGATAGCTAGATCGATAGATAGATAGATAGATAGATAGATAGATAGATAGATAGATAGATAGATAAATGGATTCTGCCTGAAGAAGACCAAATAGGTCGAAACGCGTTGTGTTTGCTCTGTAATATTTCTAGTTCTTCCAGTTGACGGTGCACTAATTTTTCTTTCAATTTGACTGATATCCGACTCAATGATACGGAAACCGATTGTTTAGCGCCAGCGGGCGGCTCTTCATTCCGCTCTGCGCAGCCCCTTATGCAAACTGAAGTGTGGATTATAAAGCGCTAAGAACTTGGTCTCTAACTGAGGATAGGAGCTATACAAGTACTGCCCCCAAAACATTATCACTACTCTGTCAAGGAAAACATCTCTATTTGTCTTTTGCAATAATGTGTTAGGATTCACATGAGTCCAAAGTCGTTCATATCCGCTGATTATTCTTTCCAGTTACTGTGGAGCCCGTCTGACTTTTTCGATGTCATCACCGTCACCATTATCATAGCCATCTTTATCAGTATCACGACTATCATGATGACCATCATCATCTTCATCGCCAGTGACCCCAGACGACAGGTGGTTAACGCCATTTAGTAGTTTAGTTTGTGCTGTTAATACTCATCCGCCAACGAAAGAGAGTCTTTTCAGTGATTCCAGTAGCGAAGCAAACAGGATCACATGCTGAAAATGATACAAGCAAACAAGACAATAGGTATACATACACAGTTATCAGTCACATGACAGCCATTGTTTTGTCTGCCTTGTTTGTCTGAGGCAAAAATGCGTTCTTTGCCGTCTGGGTGATTATACACCCATGCAGTGTAATGTAGGGCACAAAGTGAGTAATATTTCTAAATGATTTGTCTGTGCATACTCCCTTACGTTGTTTTTTTTTTATAGTTAAATTGGTGACTGTTCGCTTCAATATGTTGTGAGTGTACAGAAATCCATATACCTTTCGTGGGTATATACATACCTTCATTACAAAGGCTCAAATTTTGTGATGTTTGTCTGTTTATGTCTTCGTTTTGTTTCAATATGCGACCCACTTCGGACAAAAGGTGGGTGCATGAATAAAAACAATAGAAGAAATACCATTTCAGTCAGGGAGAACGACACATGTGCAAGGTTTGGGTGGTCGGAAGGCCTGTCGCTGTGCACACTCACCCATGGCATTCACACATGTACAGGTCTGGTGGTGGTGGAAGGCCTGTCGCTGTGCACACTCACCCATGGCATTCGCACATGTACAGGGTCTGGTGGTTGGAAGGCCTGTCGTTGTGCACACTCCCCCATGGCATTCACACATGTACAGGACCTGGTGGTTGGAAGGCCTGTCGTTGTGCACAATCACCCATGGCATTCACACACAAAAGTAAGAAAAAAGAAATCAAGAACAGAGCCGGATTTAGAGCGCTTGCTATAGGTAGATAGATGGATGGGTATATAGATAGCAAGATATATATATGTATATAGATAGATAGATAGATAGATGCGTGGATTGTGTGGGTAGATGGATGGATGGTTGGATGGGTACATACATACATACATACATACATACATACATACATACATACATACATACATACTTAGATGGGTGGAAGGGTGGGTGAGTGGATGGGTGATGGATGGGATGGACGGATGATGGATAGACAATACATACATACATACATACATACATACCTACATACATACATACATACATACATGCATGCATATACATGCATACATACATACATGTACAACAAATACATAGATAGTTACGGAAAACTAGTGCATAGCAAACAATTCCTCCTTCATACAATAATGATCGATAGAGATTTTCTTTTTACGGAAACTAGTTGCGGGTAAACAATTCCTCCTTCATTACAATAATGACTCGACAGAGATTTTCTTTTTAATCCGGGGAGAGAGAGAGAGAGAGAGAGAGAGAGAGAGAGAGAGAGAGAGAGAGATAGAGAGAAGAAGAAAACAGGGCCGTTAGTATATTATAAGTATAAAACCCTTGACCAGCTACGCATGGGGGCCATCGCATTCCATCCCGAAGACAGCACCATTCACAGTGTCTGCGCAGAGCCCTTTCGTCCGCTGATTCAGACTCGTCATTGAGATGAGATCGGGCGGGTTGTGAAAATACTCCTTTGGCATTCATTGGAGATATACAACAGTCTATAATTCTCTAGTACTCTCCTCATCAAGGGTGCAAAAACAGAATTCAATGGCACCCCCAAAATGTCAAACCAAATCAAATCATCTTGCTCTAAGCCCCGCCGACCACCAAAGCCATATCAGGCCTGAAACACTATATACAAAAAAAAAAGAGAACAAAGAGAGAGATTTAAAATGCAAAGTTAGAATTCATACCAGTTATTCATTTACATTAAAAGACCTGCAAAATGAGAGTCTGTCACACTCGAGTTGAAATCAAATCTGCTTAAAAAAAAACATTGATTTCTTTCTAGAAACTCAAAACAGCAAATCCTGGGGGAAAACATTCCGGAACAACGTTTTCATTGAGCTTGCTGTAAAACTGTGTATGTCTGACGTCACGTAGCTTCCTACATTCAACTAGGCTGGGTCTGATGCTGAGGCGTTCATCACATGAGACGCAACGTGGAGCTTCTTCACTCTGTGAACGACACGAATGAGTTGAAAAGCAATGGCCAGTGTGCGGCCGGCATAAAACTGTCCCTTCTTTGCGACCACCTGAGACAGACCCAACAGTCAGTGAAAGGTGAGAAAAGTACGAGATGCAAAGCATATACACGTACTCCCAGTTTATCTTCCTGCAAAACGTCACAATCAAACATGCGTGATGATGTATTTGACGTCACAGTCAAACATGCGTCATAAAGAGATTCCATAGAGAAGAAAGCCCGTTAGTAACGGCTATTCTGGTAAAATAAAATATCGGACATCATCCGTGACCTATAATAAACATACTTACAAATTTTCAGAAAGATCGGCCCAGAAGTCTTGTCTGGAGCGAGTGGAACACAAGTTGACCACGGACAGACACACAGACAGACACACAGACAGCATTTCTCGTTCCCATTGTAAAGTACTCCCTGTTTTATAAGAACTGGGAGTACAAAAAGCAGCAGGAAGTGCTGTAAGGACTGATCCCTTTCTGCCTGG
>JADBJO010012841.1:10000-15000 GCA_016801955.1 Conus betulinus | reverse complement strand
CAATTAAAATAGTACATGAAATGTCAAAAGTCTTTCCCCCACATATGCATTTTGCAGTATCAACATATTTACATTTTAATGAATTATATTTAAGTCTAAAACACAAACTGGAAATTTCCCTTGGAAAAAAACGTTCAACAAAGACATGCTGTAAGAGGTGTGCCGATTTACATTATAACCCACACGAGCTTTGGTGTCTTTTTCTAAAAGATTATAGCATTCCTTTACAGACAAAGGAATATAAACGTTTTCACAACGATTTTGTCCTGCACCTCCTCTAGCTACTCTGTCTGCCCATTCATTTCCATAAATACCACAATGTGATGGAACCCAAGTAAATGTTACACTGGAACCCTTTTGAATTAGAAAATGTATGAGATGATTAATTTCAATTACTAAGTCACATCTGTCTCTAGACTTCATGGATTTCAGTGTGAATAAGACAGACTTAGAGTCAACACAAAAAAGTATTGGAAATATAACCATAGGAAGATTAACAATGTATCGCAGAGCCATGAGAATGGCTACCAGTTCTGCGGTGAAAAATAGAATGACCTGCACCAATATGAAACGATTTTTCTTTCTTTAGACCAGGTATTACAAACCCAGCACCCGCCACATTAGTGTCAATAAGAGAACCATCGGTATATACCTTCAAATGGTTAGAATAATTTGAATGAACATGAGAGAGCGAAAAGAAACAGCAAGTAGATGAGGGTTATCACTCTTTTTTAGATCGTCATTGGAAAAGTCAAAATCTGCTCTGTTCAGTTCCCATGGGAATTGGAGACGTAATCGAACGCTTACCTATATCTTTAGTTTTCAGATCTAATCTACTGTGAATATCTGATGTATAAGTGGCTATTGTTGTCAAAGATTTTATGGCCCTTGCTCTTTTTGGAAATTGAAGATCTGATCTAAGTACGTTTTCATTCACGTTGACATTTTCACAGCACTGCTTCTTATAATGTACTAGCTGAAGACAGTTCTCGATAATCGTTCAAAGGTAGAACACCAACCTCCCCATATACGTAGCAATAGTCGGAGTGTGGACAGGAACTCCCAAAGCTAATTTATATGCTTTAGAGTCAATACTTTGTAATTTCTTCATAAGATATTTAGGAGCAGAAAAATAAACTTCTTGGCCGTAAGTCAGCTTTGATCTAACCAAAGATGTTGCAAGAAGTCAAAGCTTTTTGTTTCTTTACCCCAATTTTGTCTGCTTATAATTTTAAGCAAATTTAAGCTTTTTTGAGCTTTTTCCATGATAATTTCGATGTAAAATAGACACCTAAGAATTTTGTTATGTCTTTGAATTGTAGTTCAGCTCCGTCGATAAAGAAACTAGGTAATCTTCTGGGAGGGTCACCAGCACTAAATACCATCATGTGAGTTTTTTTTTCAACAGATAAAGATAAACCATTCTCTGTCAAGAAAGCACTTATCTTATCTAATTCAGACTGATAACAGATTTGAATTTGTTTCAGTTTTCTGTTTGAGTGTGTGTGTGTGTGTGTGTGTGTGTGTGTGTGTGTGTGTGTGTGTGTGTGTGTGTGTGTGTGTGTGTGTGTGTGTACGCACGTAAGTGTGCGTGTGTGTGTGTACGTACGCACGTAAGTGTGTGTGTGTGTGTGTGTGTGTGTGTGTGTGTGTGTGTGTGTGTGTGTGTGTGTGTGTGTGTTCTTTGACTTCCGCTGGTTCTTCGGTAGTTTTCATGGGCATTTTTGTGACTTCTGCGGGCTGTTTCTGGAGCTGCCAACAGGCTTTTACTTCTAAGTTCTATAGGCTCTCGTTTTCAAACAGCCACGCTGATGCAGTGGTTAGCATCGCAGACGTGCGCACGGAGACGTCGTGGGTTCGATTCTCATCATTGTGGGATTTTGTTTAGTCCTGGCTGCTTCTCGGGGTTGAGTGTCGTCTGGGTTCACATGGATGGGTTGGAACCAAACAGTCAAGTTTCATCTTCATAATGAATGCATATCTCCAAATTGTAGACATTTTGGAACCACACATTCGAGTTTCATCCTTGTAATGGACACATGTCTCAATCGTTACTCAAACTTCCTAACACGGCGGGTGCCTGTATCTTTCGGACCTGGTTGAGATAATTACGAATAGAAGCATAGAGACCGCTCTGCCGGGTATTCCTAGACCACAATGAGTTTCCGTTGCATCGGCTTCATTGTCCTCATCTGATCATGAAGCACATCTCAACTTCTGTGGTCTTCTCTACGCCCGCTGTCGTAGTGGCCCCAGTTTGCTCTTCCTTTCCACGTCTGAGTCTGAGGTCAGTTCACACCGAGATTTCCGAATCGGCAAGTTCATGGTGACTGTCATTAGGCAGACGTTGTAGCACCACCACCACCCCCTGCCGCCCCACCCCCACCCCCCACTCCCCTGGAGTGGCACCCTCACTCTCGCAGGCTTCCAAGCCAAACGTGCATTGTCGTCACTAGAGAAAAGAAAATTTTCGGTGTTGTCTTGAGCACGTCGGATGAGAGCAGGCACCACTGAATCCTACTGACTGACATGACCCAGCATCTGCAGGCACTACTGACACACTACTGACATGACCCAGCATCTGCAGGCACTACTGAACACTACTGACATGACCCAGCATCTGCAGGCACTACTGAACACTACTGACATGACCCAGCATCTGTAGGCACTACTGAACACTACTGACATGACCCAGCATCTGCAGGCACCACTGAACACTACTGACATGACCCAGCATCTGCAGGCACCACTGAACACTACTGACATGACCCAGCATCTGCAGGCACTACTGAACACTACTGACATGACCCAGCATCTGCAGGCACTACTGAACACTACTAACATGACCCAGCATCTGCAGGCACCACTGAACACTACTGACATGACCCAGCGTCTGCAGGCACGACAGAACACTACTGACATGACCCAGCATCTGTAGGCACTACTGAACACTACTGACATGACCCAGCATCTGTAGGCACCACTGAACATTACTGACATGACCCAGCATCTGCAGGCACTACTGAACACTACTGACATGACCCAGCATCTGCAGGCACTACTGAACACTACTGACATGACCCAGCATCTGTAGGCACTACTGAACACTACTGACATGACCCAGCATCTGCAGGCACGACAGAACACTACTGACATGACCCAGCATCTGCAGGCACTACTGAACACTACTGACATGACCCAGCATCTACAGGCACTACTGAACACTACTAACATGACCCAGCATCTGCAGGCACCACTGAACACTACTGACATGACCCAGCATCTGCAGGCACTACTGAACACTACTGACATGACCCAGCATCTGCAGGCACCACTGAACACTACTAACATGACCCAGCATCTGCAGGCACTACTGAACACTACTAACATGACCCAGCATCTGCAGGCACCACTGAACACTACTGACATGACCCAGCAACAGTACGGAGTGCCTCATCTGGTGGGGTTGCTCCGTGACGACATGCTCTTGATTGCTCTCTGTCAATTGCTGACACTGAGGCTGCGATGAGTTTAGCTCGGTTAGTCTGTGAGCCTCGGCTGGAATAATCGGCAATGAAGTAATGCCACATGCCTTGATGGTTCGTAGATGATGAGACTGTAAAAAAAAAAAAAAAAAAGAGAGAGAGAGAGAGAGAGAGAGAGAGAGGAGAGAGAGAGAGAGAGAGAGAGAGAGAGAGACAGTTCAAAGTATCCGAAAAGGTCGTGAATTGGGGTTAAACAGGTTTTGACTTAAACGCGTCAGATTTAATTCCTAATGCTTAGATGCTGTTACTACTGTAATTGCTGAGAGTGACAAAAAAAAGCATATGCAAGAGGGGCACTCCCTCTACAACAAAGTCTCAGCAGCCTCTTTGTCAGCAGCCTCTTTGTCAGCAGCCTCTTTGTCATTCTGCTCAGTGACTTTTGCAGGCTTTCCTGAGATGTCTGCAGGGTTCTCTGTCATTTCTGCAGTCTTGTCTAAAGGTTCCCCCGCTTGCTGCTCTGCGCTGTCTGGTTGCGGGACGCCCCCCGGCGTCCGTGGTGACCTGGACAACGCTGGGTGAGGTGGAGGACGTGCGCGAGTTGGTCTGCAACCTTCCCAAGCAGCAACAGAGCGTCTGCCGCAGTAAGGGCCGGAACCTGGACACACACACACACACACACACACACACACACACACACACACACACACACACACACACACACACACACACACACACACACACGCATGTCGGCGTCTTAACGGATGGATGGGTGTGGGGCTACAGGCTCGCTGAGTTCATCGAGTGGGGTAGGTTGGATGGAGGCTGAGATGGATGGATGGGTGTGGGGGCTACAGGCTCGGTGAGTTCATCGAGTGGGGAAGGTTGGATGGAGGCTGAGATGGATGGATGGGTGTGGGGGCTACAGGCTCGGTGAGTTCAGCGAGTGGGGTAGGTAGGATGGAGGCTGAGATGGATGGATGGGTGGGTGTGGGGGCTACAGGCTCGCTGAGTTCAGCGAGTGGGGGGTAGGTAGGATGGAGGCTGAGATGGATGGATGGGTGTGGGGGCTACAGGCTCGCTGAGTTCAGCGAGTGGGGAAGGTAGGATGGAGGCTGAGATGGATGGATGGGTGTGGGGGCTACAGGCTCGCTGAGTTCAGCGAGTGGGGAAGGTAGGATGGAGGCTGAGATGGATGGATGGGTGTGGGGGCTACAGGCTCGCTGAGTTCAGCGAGGGGGGAAGGTAGGATGGAGGCTGAGATGGATGGATGGGTGTGGGGGCTACAGGCTCGCTGAGTTCAGCGAGTGGGGTAGGTAGGATGGAGGCTGAGATGGATGGATGGGTGTGGGGGCTACAGGCTCGCTGAGTTCAGCGAGTGGGGAAGGTAGGATGGAGGCTGAGATGGATGGATGGTGTGGGGGCTACAGGTTCGCTGAGTTCAGCGAGTGGGGAAGGTAGGATGGAGGCTGAGATGGATGGATGGGTGTGGGGGCTACAGGCTCGCTGAGTTCAGCG
>JADBJO010012841.1:0-5000 GCA_016801955.1 Conus betulinus | reverse complement strand
TATTGAACAGCCAACAAGTAATCCTGATTTATTTTTAAGCTAACATGTAATCCTGACTTACTGTCGGGGTTATCAAGCGATCCTAATTTATTGTGGAGTTAGCAGTTGATTTTCAGGTGTGTTATCGTTATCAGGTGATTCTGATTTTTTTATGAAGTCATCAGGTGACTTGACATCGTGAAGTAAGCAGAGAATCTTCACTTGTCGTTGTTAGTGATTCTGGCATATCAATGGTTAATAGGCGATTCTGGTTTACCATAGTTAATAGGTGACCCTAGCTTATCATCGACGAATAGGTGATTCTGGGTTATCATAGATTAATAGGTGAATCTGGTTTATCATAGGTTAATAGGGGACTTATTTTGGTCTAAAAAGATGAACCTGATTCAAGGTGAGGTTTAACAGGTGTTTTGAGATATCGTGTGGTTGATAGGTAATCCCCATGAACTGTGGTGTTTAACAGACAAACCTCACTTGATATGGGGTTAACAGGAGACACTGACTTTTCGCTGGTTAACAGGTGAACCTGCTTTAGTATGGGACTAGCAGATGATCCTGGTGTACTGTGGACCTGGCAGGTAAATCTGACTTACTGTGTGCCTAACACATACATCTGAGTTACTGTGTGCCTAACACATACATCTGACTTACTGTGTGCCTAACACATACATCTGACTTACTGTGTGCCTAACACATACATCTGACTTACTGTGTGCCTAACAAACACATACATCTGACTTACTGTGTGCCTAACACATACATCTGAGTTACTGTGTGCCTAACACATACATCTGACTTACTGTGTGCCTAACACATACATCTGAGTTACTGTGTGCCTAACACATACATCTGAGTTACTGTGTGCCTAACACATACATCTGACTTACTGTGTGCCTAACACATACATCTGAGTTACTGTGTGCCTAACACATACATCTGAGTTACTGTGTGCCTAACACATACATCTGACTTACTGTGTGCCTAATAGGTAAATCTGACCTACAGTGTGCCTAACACATACATCTGACTTGCTGTGTGCCTACACATACATCTGACTTACTGTGTGCCTAACACATACATCTGACTTGCTGTGTGCCTAACGCATACATCTGACTTACTGTGTGCCTAATAGGTCAATCTGACGTACTGTGCGCCTGATAGGTAAATCTGACATACTATGGGACTAACAAGTGATTATGACCTATTGTGGGCCTAACGGATACATTTGACTTACTGTCGGCCTACCAAACAAACTGGACTTGCTGTGGGCCGAACAGATGATTTGTGACTTACTATGGGGGCCTTACAGGGACATCCGACGTAGCATAGACCTGTCAGGGAATCCTGACTTCCTGTGAGGTTGACAGGTATTCCTGACGAAATGTGGGTTAGCCAGTGACCACTAGTTACGGTGGAATCAATAACTGATCCTGAATTACTGTGGGGGTCAAAAAGCGATCCTGCATAAATAGGTGTGTGTGTGTGTGTGTGTGTGTGTGTGTGTGTGTGTGTGTATGTGTGTGTGTGTGTGTGTGTGTGTGTGTGTGTGTGTGTGTGTGTGTGTGTGTGTGTGTGTGTGTAATACGTAAATAGGTGATCCTAGGTTTTGTCAGTTAACATTTTATCCTTTTTTTTATTATGGATGTATGTCATTCTAATGTTCTGCAGGATGAGTTACTGATCTTGACTCACTGTCTGGGTGCTGACAAGTGATCGTGACGTATTCCGGGGGTTACCAAATGATCAAGACTACATGGGGTTAACACATTGTCCTGGGATGTTGCGAGACCGTCACATATTTCTGACGTAATGTCAGTTGATTGATAGATAACGTCTTACTTAAAGTGCTGTGAACATGTTATCCTGAGTTATTGAAGTTCGAACAGATGATCCTGACGAAGTGTGTGTGTGTGTGTGTGTGTGTGTGTGTGGGTGTGGGGGGGGGGGGGGGGGGGGTGGGGGGGGGGGGGGGGGGGGGGGGGGGGGGGGGGGGGGGGGGGGGGGGGGGGGGGGGGGGGCACAGCTCATTCTGGCTAATCGCATGGTTCACACATATTTCTGACTAACTGTGGGACTAACAGACCATTCATCACTGATCATGACTTACCAACGGCGCTGGCAGGTGAGCAGGCTGATGCTGAACCCCAGCAACGCCCACGTTGGGCAGGATGAACATGAACACCTGCAGCACGGCCCCGCCGCCACCAAGAACCCCGTCTGCTGCACACCGAGCGTCTCCTGCAAGGTGATCAACAGCGCAGTCAGCAGGCCGCACCAGACCCCCATTCCTCCACAGATCATCAGCACGTGGCAAGGCTTCACCCTCTGCATCCGATGGGGTGGGCTACGCCCAGCCACCGGAGCACGCCGATGGCCACGGTGACGTGAACGGACGTGCTCTGGGAAAGGAGAATGAAGAAGATCAGGTAGGGCTGACTCTCGTCAGGTAGCCGATCCAGGCAATACAGGATCCCGCGGATGGCCGTCAGCAGCAGGAAGATGCTGTCCGCCAGGCCCAGACACTGGAAGAGCAGCACCACGGGGTGCGTTTCTTGTTGGCGTTCCAGACCCAGATGGAGACAACGTTGGCTGCCAGGCCCAAGAAACACAGAGGGACGATGCCGATCACCAAGGTCCATAAGAACACTTGAATCGCTCTCTCCCTGTCTAGATCAACAGCATCATCCTCATTGCCGATCCAGAAATAATCAAAACGCCGTTGATTTATTACCCTCGAGCATTGCTATGATGGAATCCACGAGTCTTTGTTCTGTTGTAGCCATTGGTGACAGGACCACTGTCTTTCAGTCTTCTGCTCCCAGAGAAGTATCAGCCTAGAAGCAGGCCAAGAATGTACGGTTCACAGCGCGTAAGCAACATCATCTGTCGGCAGTAAATCATAAAACCACACATCTCAAAAGTGCCAGGTCAGAAGTCCACATTTCCACGTGTCGTAAGTGCTTCTACAGGGGAAGAATAAAACGACGCGCTGAATCTGTTAAGGCACACATTGACCGATCAGCCGTTTTCAGCATTAGCTTGATGCAAAGAGAAAAAAAAAGTCAGACGAACTCCACTGTCGGGAGGAAAAAAGACAATCCTTGTGTGTCGAATAAGACAGATTTGCTACATGAAAAAAAAAACACAGATATTTCCTTGAAGCGCTTCTGAACCAACTACAAAGCATACACGTTGAGACTGCTTTCAGCTACTGTTTTACTCAGTGATACTGTAGCATTTCTTGATAGTAGAGCACTCAAGAAACGATTACAAAATCCACTTCATAACACACACACCCACACACACACACACACACACACACACACACACACACACACACACACACACACACACACACACACTGACTGACTGACTGAAACCATTTACAGTCAGATTAACATAGTGTTGTACTGACACACACACACACACACACACACACACACACACACACACACACACACACACACCACACACACACACCTCGCTCCTCTCTCTCTCTCTCTCTCTCTCTCTCTCTCTCACCACACACACACACACACACCTCAACACACACACACACACCACACACACACACACACACACACACACCGCACACGCGCGCGCGCGCGCGCGCCCGCACACGCACACACACATACACACACACTGATATGGCCCTCAGCGGTCGGCTGGGCTATAAGCAACCTTAAGTTACCTCACACACACCACACACACGCACGCACGCACGCACGCACGCACGCACGCACACACACACACACACACACACACACACACACACACACACACACACACACGTGCGCGCGAGGTTACGTCAGTACAAAATACTGTTTCGAGTAGCCGATGTGACATAACTCAAAGTGTGAACATTACTCATGATCTCTCGTTACTGTCCCAAAACGGATCACAAATGGACGGGAAGAAGGAAACGAAACCATTTATTGTTATCCTGGGCAGATCTGGCCCCAGTGTTGTTGGGTAGCTGGGAAGCATGTGAAATATATATTGCATTGGGCGGGCTGCTCGCTGAATGCCTGTCCAGTTGGTCCCCTGCCTCTCTTTATCTCTGCCTCAGTGTCTCGCCTCCAGCTGCTGCGAGGTCGGCCTCTCTTCCTTTTCCCCTGCGGGTTCCATGTCAGGGCTTGGCGTGTGGTGCTGGATGCTGGCTTCCTGAGGGTGTGTCCAATCCAGCCGCCAACCATAAGTTTTAGCCAATACTTAATGTTGAACTGATAATTGATTTAAAGAAAATAACTCCCCACCAATTATTTCCCTTGGGGGGGGGGGGGGGGGAGGAGGAGGGGGGGGGGGCTTAGTTGACGCACATTTCAGGCCTTTACGCTCACCCGTGACCCTATCATTTCACCAGCTCGAAGCGGCCAAAATAGCCCCATTCCTTTGATTACTTTGGTTGTAACCACCTGGCTTGTGCCTTGATGGCCATATGAAAGAAAATGAGGAGGATCAACTTTCAGACATAATGAAAATCCTCAAAACAAATCAATTGTGCCTGTCTATAAATACTCGACGCCTTAACGCAAGGCCTTATCGCATTAATTTTCGGTGTACAGCCACAGGAGCGACCACCTGCACAGACTGAAGAAGAGTAAGCGCTTCCCTAGTTGCAGGGAGCTGAATTTGGTCCCTTTCTTCAAACGATTAAACTTGTACAGCGAAGGCGAGCATTCGATCAGCGTAAAGTTGAGCATCGTGAGCCATACAGTCTACATCAATGCTCTCTCTCTCTCTCTCTCTCTCTCCCTCCTCCTCTCTCCTCTCTCCTCTCTCCTCCTCCCTCTCTCTCTCTCTCTCTCTCTCTCTCTCTCTGACACATCTAACATATATTCTGCCTTCAAACCCCAAAAAAGGGGAAAAATCGGTCACCGTTTTTAAAAAGTCTATGTCAAACAAAACTCGGTATGTAATTCTGTCATTTTACCTCAACGCCTATTGAATAATTTGTATGGAATGACTCACCGAACCGATGAATGAGCTGTGCACTAACT
>JADBJO010012840.1:52500-55601 GCA_016801955.1 Conus betulinus | reverse complement strand
GTGTGTGTGGTGGTGTTGTGTGAAACAGTATCGTTTGTGGGTGTGGGTGTGGGTGTGTAGTGTTGTGTGTGTGCGCGCGATGCGCGCTGCTGTCTGTTTGCCGCCTCTTCCATAAAAAAGGCGGGTGTGACTTGCTGCAAAGGGGGCGCATGTTGGGGACAGCAACGTTCTAACATGACTGACACGGTTGAGTAGTAAGCGGGTAATGTTGGCAGTGATACAACGGGGGAAATGGGAAATTGTCGCAAATTCTGCGCAAACTGTAACGTTGGGGGGTTATTTTATGTTATACAAAATGAAACATTTTTGACATCGTTCATAAGCAGTTTTCGTTACATGTAAACAATTGTTTGCGTTTCAAATGACCTCATCCTTGTTTTGGAGCGACCACAGTGTTGTGAAAATACTATAAACGCTAACCTCGGAGAAGAAACTAGTAAGCACAAACCAAAACTGAATCGGAGATTTTTTAACCCTAAAGGGGCTCCCCCCACTTTCAACATCCGGCGAAACAGGTTTCGGTTATCTGTGTAGACAGGGAAGCATTAAACAGGGCTAGTCACTGCAACACCCAAGCGTTTCTGAAGCGTTCGAAAATAAACAGTAGCGATTTGATAATCATAAACCCCATCAGCCACAAAAGACTTTGAGTTCTGGACAGATAAATGGAGTTACCGATCGTGTACGATAGCAACGATCTTGCCGATAAATATGAAGCTTGTTTACATTGTTCGTACGTCCCAGACCATGATCACAACTTATTGCCAATGATCGTGCATGACGGTGCACGCAGATGCTGCTCTGTTGTCTTTTATGTGAAGGTTGCCGCGTTGTTGCATTTGCGTTATAGAGGCACAGCTTGTGTCGCAACGTTGCAAATGGTCAGGGGAGGGACTGGCCTTGGGGTTTGTCTCGGGAGGGAAGAAGTTGAAGGACGTGGGAGAGGCGCGTTGGGAGAAAAGAAGAGGAAAGAGAGAGCGAGGGAGAGAGAAGAATGTGTGTGCGTGTGTGTGTGCGTGCGTGCGTGTGTGTGGTGTGTGTGTTGTGTGTGTGTGGTGTGTGTATGTGGGGTGATAGCGGCGCTTACGCTTTCTCATGTGTGAGTGACAGCAATACATGTTTTAACCACACTGACAAATAGTGAATTTTTGTTGTTAAATGTAGAATACCATTGATTTATTATGACAGTGTTTGGCGGAGGATTAGAATCACGACCATACTGACAGTTAATGTTTTTTTGTTTTGTTTTGTTTGTGTGTTTGTTTTGTTGTGTTGTGTTTTTAATGTAGATGCCGCTGTTTCTATTGATGACAGTATTGAACAAGATTGTTTAGGTTAAAACCACGACCACATTGACAGTCAGTGACTTTTCTCTTTTCTTTTTTTTTTGTTTTTTTTTGTTAAATGTGGGAAATGCACGCTGTTTATTTATTATTGACAGACAATATTGAACAAGCTTTTTTAGGATTTTAAAACCACGACCACACTGACAGTCAGTGACTTTTATTTTCACTTTTTTCTTTGTTTGTTAAATATTAAATGTGAGAAATAACCGCTGTTTTTCTTTATTGACGGTAATTTTGAACAAGCCACAGAGGGATTAGAACTACGAGAGGGAGGAGAGAGAGGGAGGAGGGAGAAGAGGACGACGGGAGGAGACAGAAAGACAAGACTGGCAAGACCAAACACAGCACACACAACACCATCACACCACACACACACACACACAAACGCACACACCCCTTCTCTCTCTCTCTCTCTCCTCTCTCTCCTCACACACACACACACAACACACACACACACACACACACACAACCTAAACACACACACACAACACATTGCGAACACACACACACACACCACACACACACACACACACCACACACACAAGCACAGCACAGCACACCACGCACACACACCACAACACCACACACACACACACACACACAGCGGGGACACAACAGCGGGTAGGGGGGAATGGGGGGGGGGTGGGGGGAGGGGGGGGAGGAGGAAACGCGGATCAATCGTACGCTACGTCAAGAACGCTATTGCGTACGTTCAAGACTCCGTTTCCTGCGCTATTGTCGGCCGCGCCAAGCGGCCACCGGAAGTGAACTGTAGGGAAAACAGGAAAGTTGAAGAGATGGATCCTGTTTGTCCCGGTACTGGGGGTCGGCCGTTTTTCTCTAGGCATGCCACATGGGAGCCGATGATAATGACCGACCCCAAACCCGGGAATCTGACATCCTGAACCATCTCACCACGTGGTTTATGTCATGTGAACCTATTGTGGTGCAGCTAGGAGGCTCCTTGGGGTCTACAGTAGAAATAATTATTCTTATGACCGTTGTGAAGATATGATTTCTGTTGGTGAGTTGATTTCATGTGATCGTAGAACGCTTTTAAGAATAATTCTTACTAAGTCCGCCCAAAAAAAACAAGGGACAAACAAGGTGCAAGGACAGAACCCGACGCGTTTCGACCTCTAGGTCTTCGTCAGGCGAACCCACCCCCCGTAAACTACTGACCGTGTAGAGAAGGAGTCTTGCAGAAGCCTTGCGAAACGAAAGACAGCTTAGGGTATTTGAATATTTCAGAAGTCGTTTGACAATAAGTGTATCGGCTAAAACCAGCGAGAGCATGGTAGTGGTCTTTGTAATCTTTTATCCCAATACTAACTTCTATCTCGCTCTTTCTCTATCTCTCTCTCTCTACTCTATCTCTTCGCTCTCTCCTCTCTCTTCTCTATGTCCATTCATCGCCCTCACCTGTTCCTCTGTCCAACCGTACGTCCCCCCCACCCCCATCCCACTGTCTTTCCAAATGGTAACTTGTGCTCTATCTCTATCAGTGCACACTGTTCACTGTCTTGCTGTCTCCCACCCCCTCCCCCCCAGCCCGCAACTCTCTCTCTCTCTCTCTATTTCTTCGCTGTGTGTGCGTGCCGTGTGTGTGTGTGGTGACCTTCCTAACCGTCTTCATTCCTCTACCATCTCTCTGGTATCCCATCCCCCCTCTCTTCTCCTCTCTCAGTCTCCCTCACACCACACACACACCAACAAAACACGCGCGCGCGCGCGGCGTGCACGCTTGCATGCATG
>JADBJO010012840.1:40000-47500 GCA_016801955.1 Conus betulinus | reverse complement strand
ATAACGCACAAAACTCCACTCCCTTTGTTGGGCAGATGGGATTAATCCTTGCCTTTTCTATACAGGGGGGTGTCCGCAGGAGTATCAGCCTGCGTACGCAGAAGAAGAAAGTGAGATAAGTATTCGGTGAAATAAGAAAGACAATGACAGTGACAATGACATTGTTTTGATGTTAGGCCTCCAGCCTGTAAACATAGGTACACGGAAACAATGTAGTGGCTCTCCAAACTGACGGATGATAGGAATCAACTTAAATTTGTAACTATCATATGTTCTTCCCTGTGCCTCAGTGCATAAAAAATATACATAGCTACATCACGAATGACTCTGATTTCCTCACTACACAATAAATGTCGGCACTTTCCCTCGGATGACCAGTGAGCCTTTAAATGCTTTGATATATATTTATCTCTAAGTAATGCGTAAGCTTCGCATCGAAAGAAAAAATGTAGCTCATCTTCACTATTCTTACAAAAATGGCCACTGCCTGTCCACAGAATCATTTTTCCTGTCGCGTCTATTATCTTCAAATCAATGAGAGAGAGAGAGAGAGAGAGAGAGAGAGAGACTCTTTGCTCAGTCACCCCGAGACAAACATTGGTGACCTTGAGACAAAATGACATGTTTCAGTGGCTGAAGACAGACATAGCTCAGTGACTTAGGACCGTCATGACTCGGAGATCTAACACAGATGGGCCACGGCTCAGTGAAATAATAGAGACGGACATTGCTCAGTCTCTTAAGACAAACATGGTGGGTGGCCTAAGACTGATGTTCATGGCTCGGGGACCTATAATTACAGATGGACATGATTCAGTGATATAAGACAGACGTGGCTCAGTGGTCTAAGACAGACACTGCTCAGTGACCTTGGGCAGACATGGCTCAGTGAATTTGGGCAGACATGGCTTGGTGGTCTAAGACAGACACAGTTCAGTGAACTTGGACAGACATGGCTCAGTGACCTGGGCAGAGATGGGCTCAGTAATCTAAGACAGACAGCTCCGTGACCTTGGGCAGAGATGGCTTAGTGACCTTGGGCAGACGTGGCTCAGGGATCTAAGACAGACACAGCTCGATGACCTTGGGCAGACATGGCTCAGTGATCTAAGACAGACACAGCTCGATGACCTTGGGCAGACATGGCTCAGTGACCTTGGACAGACATGGCTCTGTGATCAAGACAAGACACAGCTCAGTGACCTTGGGCAGAGATGGCTCAGTGACCTTGGGAAGACGTGGCTCAGTGATCTAAGACAGACACAGCTCAGTGACCTTGGGCAGATATGGCTCAGTGACCCAAGACAGACATGGCTCAGTGACCTTGGGCAGACATGGCTCAGTGACCTTGGGCAGACATGGCTCAGTGACTCAAGACAGACATGGCATTCAGTGATCCAAGATAGACATGGCTCAGTGACCTGGGCAGACATGGCTCAGTGACAAAAGACAGACATGGTGTTCAGTGACCCGAGACAGACGTGGCTCAGTTTATCTAAGACAGACATGGCTCAGTGACCTGGGCAGACATGGCTCAGTGACCCAAGACAGACATGGCTCAGTGACCTTGGGCAGACATGGCTCAGTGATCTAAGACAGACATGGCTCGGTGACCTTGGGCAGACATGGCTCAGTGACCTTTGACAGACATGGCTCAGTGTCCCAAGAGACAGACATGGCTCAGTGAGCCAAGACAGACACAGCTGAGTGACCTTGGGCAGACATGGTTTAGTGACCTTGGGCAGAACATGGCTCAGTGACCCAAGACAGACACAGCTCAGTGACCCAAGACAGACACATCTCAGTGACCTTGGACAGACACAACTCAGTTGGGCAGACACAGCTCAGTGACCTTGGACATACATGGTTCAGTGACCCAAGACAGACACAGCTCAGTGACCTTGGACAGACATGGCTCAGTGACCCAAGACAGACACAGCTCAGTGATCTTGGGCAGACATGGCTCAGTGACCCAAGACTGACACAGCTCAGTGACCTTGGGGCAGACATGGCTCAGTGACCCCAAGACAGACACAGCTCAGTGACCTTGGACAGACACACGTGCCTCAGTGAGCCAAGGCAGATATGGTTCAATAACCTGAGACAGATTGACATGGTTCAGTGACCTAAGACTAATTGACATGGTTCAGTGACCTAAGACTGATAGACATGGTTCAGTGACCTAAGACTGATGGACATGGTTCAGTGACCTAAGACTGATGGACATGGTTCAGTGACCTAAGACTGATGGGACATGGTTCGGTGACCTAAGACTGATGGACATGGTTCGGTGACGTAAGACAGGCGTCGCTCCATGCCCTAAGAGACAGACATGGTTCAGTGGCCTAAGACAGGTGGACATGCTTGAGTGACCGTACAGAGACATGGTTCAATGGCGTAAGACAGCTAGACGCAGTTCGGTAACCTGAGACAGACGGAGACGGTTTAGTTACGTAAGACAGGTGGACCTAGTTTAGTTACGAAAGACAGGTGGACGTTGTCAAGTTACGTCAGACAAACGGACACAGTTCAGTGACCCCCCCCCCCCCCCAAACACACACACCACACGCACACGCACACGCACACACACACACACACACCACAGAGGGAGATGGAGAGAGCGAGAGAGAGACGGACATGCTCTAAATTATTACAGGATGGACATATACTAGTCACATAAAGTTAAGCACAGGCCTTTGCACACAGGGGTGGATTCATCCCTTCAAAAAACATTGTTTTTTTTTTTGTTATGCGGCAACCAATGATTGGAAATCTCACACAGCAGTGTGTAATCCAGCTGTGTGTAACTGGTAGTGCGCACGGGGGTCTTGGTGACCCTCGTTACCGCGCGGGATAAAAAGTGCAAAGTTTGCGTTAACTGTGCCTGTTTGCATCAAGTTTGCTGGCGACACAAGATGGGTAAAATGAAAAAATTCTTTTTTTTGTCCACTGTGCAACCAGAGCAGTCTCTCAAAGTGAGTTTTATATGCCCCTTCTTTTGGCTGTTTAAAGCGCGCGGGCTCCCTGTCTTGGTTTACTGTCAGCCCTTTTCTCACCATTGCCACCACNCAGGCCCTTCTTTTGGCTGTTTTAAGCGCGGGTTGGTTACTGTCAGCCCTTTTCTCACCCTCACCATGCCACCACGAAGAAAACTTAGCACCTTTGACAAAACCAGGGCGATTGCGTGGATACAAGATGGCATTGCAAAGGCTGAAGTGGCGCGACGACTTGGTGTGTGCATCATTCAGTTATTTTTTAGACTGAATCAGCGTTTTAGGGCGACCAACAGCGTTGAAGAGAGGCCCACGGTCAGGTCGGCCTAGGGGCAGACTACTCCCAGAGAAGATCGTTTCATCGAGAGGCAGGCCCTATTGCAGCGGGATACCACTTCCACCAGCATCCAAAGGCAGCTTCGTATGGCAAATAACACCATCCTCAGCCGTCAAGCCATACGAAACCGTCTTCACCACTTCGGCCTCAGATCACGTAGTCCCGCCCAGCTGTTCGACCACGACTGCTAGCAGCCCATAGGGCTGGCTCGCCGAGCTTTCTCTGCCATCGTCATGTGAGATGGAACCAACAACAGTGGTCCCAGGTCCTCTTTTCAGATGAGTCGCGGTTTTAGTCTTGAACACAATGACGGCCGAACTAGAGTTTGGAGGCGTGTTGGTGAACGTTACATTGATGCAGCTGTTCGCCAGACCAGGGCTTTTGGGGGGAGGATCTGTTATGGTATGGGGTGCCTTCAGCCTCCACCACAAGACACCACTCTACCATATTGATGGAAACCTCACAGGCATCCGCTATCGGGATGAAATCCTGGCGCCTTTCGTTGTTCCGACCATGCAACGGATAGGACCCATGGCAGTCTTCCAAGACGACAATGCTCGGCCACATAGGGCCCGGTGGCCGAAAACTTCATTGTGCAGGCCGGCATCAACAGGATGATCTTCCCGGCGTATAGTCCCGACCTCAATCCCATCGAGCATATGTGGGATGAGTTGGGGAGACGTGTGAAGGAGAACCATCCACCTCCCAGAGACCGCCAGGATCTCTTCCAAATGCTGCAACTGGAATGGCAGAGAATCCCTCAGAGGGTCATCAGAACACTGGTCAACTCGATGAGGAGTCGCTGCGTGGAATGTCTCGCCAATGGCGGTGGCCACACCCACTATTGAAATGATTTTGTGAACTGAACAGATTTTGCGAACTTTGATTTCGACCCATCCTCTGTTTAATTGTCTGTAAATCACCAACCGTTCATTCGATCCCAATGAAATTCAATGTACGTTGGAACAAGATATGAATTAAATCTGTTCCCAATTTCAAAATCGTGGCTTTTATATTTTGGAAATTATGCGGGTACATGTAAACTGTGCTTAACTTTATGTGACTAGTATATATCACTAGGTAAAAGAACATTTTTGAAACGAATCGAAGCGAGCACTCTGTCAAATAGATGAACATTCTAATTTTGTGACGTGATAAGCTAAGCTTCCCGGACTCAAAATAGCACAATGTACACTCATGAGAAATCATGTAGCCAAGTCAGCATACAGCGTGGAATTTTTTTGACGCTTAGGTTGAAGTAGGACCCTCTTTCTATTTGTGTTACAAATAGGCTGAAACCGAGAGTTTATAATTTGAACAACGGCAGGTGTTGAAGAAAACAACGCACAGGCAACACCTTCCCTAATCACAGATATGCAATGGTTTGATGGCCCATGGGAGAAAGAGCAGGTGGGAGGGTAGAAAGAGACTTGTGATAAAGAGATGTAATAAACTTCTTCATGTACCATATCCAATCAGTCTTCTGTCTGACAAGACTACTTGAAGCAGCAGTGCTGTGGATTATCTCAGGTCCTGACTGTTTGTGAGCACTTTGGGACCTAACCTGAACTCTACCTCGAAGAACATACTAAAATCGCTTCTAAGCAGACGTTGGGTGTACTGTCAGATCTATCAACAGTGACAGTCTGCGTCTCTGGGTCCTTTGCAAGACACTTGGTATGTGAGAGGCAAAGCAAAGATCTCAGAGTGTCAGATACTTGCTATACAAATGATCCAGTTGCAATATTTTCTTGAATCCTGCTGAATGTTTGTTACTATGTTCCTATTGTATTATATCACTAGGTAAAATAGGAAAAGGAATCGAGCGAACCACTCTGTCAAACAGATAAACATCTGAGACCTGAGATCGTCAAAACCGCCTGCAGTGGACCCTTGTAAAGACTGAAAAGCAACATCAGGATGAGGACACTTCTCCTTCCTGACAAAAACAGACCATGCATTAGGCCGTGAGGAGATGTACATATATACTAACATGCTGAATGTGAAAAATTCTCAGAGAAGACCAAACATGACCGCCGTAGTGGTGTACCGTTGGTCTTCACTGGGTGTGTGGCACAGCTGACATCTTTCAGAATCTAGGAGCTGGTCCGAAGACGACGCAAAGCTGTCGCCCCCGATTTTGCTGAACACTGCCCCCAGCGTCACTAGAACTCGCAATAGGAAATGGCATCCGCATATACCTGCAACCCGATGGCCAGTTTGTTGTCCCGACCTGAACCCACTGAACGCATTGTGGGATGACATCTAGAGAATGATCCACAGACACACTCCAGTCCCCCCACATGCCACGTAAGTCTCTGTTGCTGTCCATTGGGAGTAGGACAGTACACTCGACAGATCGATTCTTCTATTCACAGGTGATCTGCAGTGTGGTGGGTGCACAAATATGACTACACCACGTACTGAAATGTATGAGCACTCTCCGTCTGATTCTGGGGTCTGGTTACTGATGGCTACTTTTTGTTTCCTGAAATGGATCCTCAGCAAACAGTATAAAATGTTCAAAGATTGTCCCTACATTTATACTGTTTGCATAATGTTTTTATAGTTTTTTTTTTTCAGCACTTTTTTACCTCTCCACACTTTCGATTTATTTTATTCTACTACCTTTCGCTGGCTGCTTCGGGGGAGCTGTTGGATTCTTTTTTGAACCCTTGGTGGTGAGAACACCACAGAATTACCGGACTGTGGTTGTGTCTCTATTTGACGCCAAGAGCACATACACAATCAGCCGTGTCTCCCTGATGAGTTCCGATCCAGCGGACAAAGGGCCTAGGAGCAAGTGATCACATATAGATATGTCTTCGAGAGGGAGGGCGTGCGATGATTCCCTCATGCAGCTAGTGAGGGGCTTTTTATTTTTGTAATATACATTTTTTTATTTCTAATCATTGCCAAGTCATTACTATAATGACAGAAGAAACTGTTAACCTACACTTGGTTTTTTCCTCCACTATTTAATTGTTCTCTGCACTTCTTTGTGTTTTTCTTGTTAATTCATTGCACTTCATGATCGGTGTATTCCGCTGAATTTTTACAGTTCCTTTCGACGACGTGTTTTTACGTTAAAGGAAATTTTGCTTAGACACCCAAATCTAATGGATGATACCTTTCTTTGTGTGTCAGTATAAACACTGGTAAAGAAACTAGCGTAAACATCAGAGACACAAGCGTGGACACCAGGGACACCAGCGAGGACATCAAGGACACCCGCGTGTGTCACCAGGACACCAGCGTGGACATCAGGACACCAGCGTGGACATCAGGGATACCAGCGTGGACATCATAGACACTAGCGTGGACACCAGCGTGAACATCAGGAACACCAGCGTGGACATCAGGAACACCAGTGTGGACATCAGGGACACCAGCGTGGACATCAGGAACACCAGTGTGGACGTCAGGAACACAGCGTGGACATCAGGACATCATTATGGACACCATAATGGACACCAGAAGCCGCGTGGGTCACCAACGACACCAGCCTGGGCACCAGGAACACCAACGTGAACACCAGCGTGGACACCAGGAGCAGAGTAGACTACAGGGACAGCAGCGTAGATACTCTGGTAGAATGGACATCAGGGGCAGCAGTGTTTGACACCAGGGGCAGCATGGGCCACGGGGACACTGCCGATGACATCAGGGACAGTGTGGCCACCGGGGGCACTGGGCTGATTGTTTTCACAGTCACAAGGATCCTTACAATGTTTTCCGTTCATCCTCATTTGCTGTGGACAACAATGTAGCACCCCACTTGTTGGTGACCATTTTCCTTTTTCGCCTGGGGGGGGTGGGGGGGGGGGGGGGGGGTGGGGGGTCGGGGGCGGGCGGGGGCTCTGAGGCTGGGGAGGAGGGAATGGTTGTGATGCAGCTTGTTTTCTTGAAGTTGAGGCAACGCCATTCTTTGCATGGCGAACATCACGATTGTAATCTGCACTAAGTGAGCCGCTGTGTTTGAGTAATGGAAAATGGTTCATATCAATAGTCCCAAGGTAAGACCGTTTCTGAACAAGCAGGGTTTGGAGAGGATTGAAAGGAAAGTGTGTCTGGCGGATTCATCGTTTCATGCTGTCTGCTCCCCTCTGCCTCATACTGTACCGAGGGGGAGCTTTTTTTGTTAAAGTTCAAAGGAGTCCTTGTATAATG
>JADBJO010012840.1:30000-32500 GCA_016801955.1 Conus betulinus | reverse complement strand
GTGAAGATAACATAATTAAATTAGAAAATGCTGCTCAAGTATTGGAACTGGACATTGATCACGCCTTGGAAGTGTTTAATGATTGTTTGAAGTGTGCCGCACATTGTATGGTTTAAAAATGCTATATATTGCCCAAGAAGAAAAAGAGCGCATGGTATGACCAAGAATGTCAAGATGCTAAAGTCAAATGTATAAAGATGTTAAAGATTTTTAGGAAAAGCAAGAGGAGTAAGAAAAAGACGCTTGAAAAGGACAGACTTGAGTACACTATAAGTAGAAAGGAATATAAAAAAAACTGCTTAGGAAGAAAAAGGCAGGAATTTCGCAGAAGCACAGTCGAATCCTTGGCAGCTAATGCGCACAAGTCAGCTGAGTTTTGGAAAGAATTAAAGACGTTAGGTGGAGTGAGTGCACGAAAGGGTTTGAGTGATAGAATTGGATTGGGTGACTGGTTTAATCACTTTCAAGGAGTTTTTAATGAGGGTAGTAACGATTTAGAAGGAAACGGAAGTAATGTTACTAACGATTTGGGCAATGAAAGGGATGATAGCTTAAACGAAGAAATCACAGAAGAAGAAGAAGTAAAAGTGGCAATAAGGAAATTAAATAATGGGAAAGCAGGGGGTTTAGATGGTGTTGTTCCAGAGATGTTGAAAGCCGGAGGAGAGAGGGTTGTTAAGTTCCTAACAAAGCTTTTCAATAAAGTGTTTGACTCTGGGATCGACCCTCGGGAATGGCGTAAAGCTACAGTTGTTCCAATTTTCAAAAAAAGTGATGTCGACCAACCAGACAACGATAGAGGGATATCGTTGATTAACGTTTCTTCTAAATGCTATACATCCATTCTGAATGCAAGATTGATTTCTTGGCTAGTTGAGAACCAGGCTGGGTTTCGAAAAGATTATTCAACAGTAGACCAGATATGTAATCTCTATGCTATTGTTCAGAAATACTTAAATAAGACAAGACAGAAAATTTTATGTTGCTTTTATCGACTTTAAAAAAGCATTTGACTCTGTTAACCATGCAAAGCTATTGAACGTAGTTTACAATGAGGGTATAAGAGGACAATTTTTGGTGCCTTGAAAAGCATGTATGATTCCTTAATTTCTTGCGTGCATGTGAACAGTGAATTTTCAGATTTCTTTACATGTCCATCAGGGTGTACGACAAGGCTGTGTCATGAGTCCCACATTGTTTTCTCTCTATTTATTAATCAACTGACAAATCACATTAATAACACTGGCGTCCATTGTGTTCAGTTGTTACCTACTCTGATTGAACTGTTCATTTTGCTATTCGCAGATGGTGTAGCTCTGTTATCAACATCACCGGGAGGCTTACAAGCTCAATTAGACTCTTTAAAAAGCTGTTGTGATAAACTGAAATTACCTGTCAACAAAGATAAGACTAAGATCGTGGTATTCAGGAAAGGTGGATATTTAGGACCAAGAGAAAAGTGTTTTTGGAGGGTAAAGAACTAGAAATTGTTAATATGTATTGCTATTGAGGTTTTTCTTTCACGACAATGTTAAGTTTAGGACGTGGTACAAACCATTTAGCTGCTAAAGGGAAAAAGGCTGTATATTGGCTTTGTCAGGCTTTAAAAAAATGTAAAGAAATGCCACCAAAGATATATCTAAAAAAATTTGATGCTAAAGTACAGCCAGTATTATTGCATTCATCAGAAATTTGGGGTTATAAGAGGTTAGAAAGTATAGAGAAAGTGTATTTATTAGCTTGCAAAAGATACTTAGGTTTACCCTTAAAGATCCCAAATAAAATGGTTTATAGTTAGCTTGGTAGATATCCCTGTTTGTAAACTCACAAATTAGATGTATTAAATACTGGTTTAAATTGTTACAAATGGAACAAAGCCGATTACCCAAACAGGCATATATAATGATGCTATCGATGGATAACGATAATAAAAGGTGCCGGCAAACCGAGGTAAGAGAAATGCTTTCTAAGTCGGGTTTTTTTATGAAGTGTGGTTAAACCAAGGTGTTCAG
Source organism: Conus betulinus (assembly GCA_016801955.1). Taxonomy (NCBI): domain Eukaryota; kingdom Metazoa; phylum Mollusca; class Gastropoda; order Neogastropoda; family Conidae; genus Conus; species Conus betulinus. Next base: position 30,488 of record JADBJO010012840.1, on the reverse strand, counting down.
AACATTAATGCATTTTTGAAAACATTCAAGCAGCGTCTATTAGATATATGTTTTTCCAAGAGTGGTCTGGCACGGTCAGAGAAAGAGAGATATAGCTTGTTTAGACTGGTTAAAGATAATTTGAATATCAGTACATATTTAAATGAAATCAATATCTTTTGTTTTCGTGTGGCATTAGCGCAGATTAGATGTGGGGTGCTACCAATAAACAACAACATGAATAGATACGGATATGATGCTGCACAATCACACTGCCCATATTGTAAAATATATGTAGAAGATGAAAAACACCTTTCATATGTTTGCCCATTGTACTCGGAATTGAGAAAATAGATTTTTGCCAATGGATTAATGTTTCAGTTGAAAAATTGTTAGCTGGAGAATCTAAACACTTGTCCATTGTGGTCTCAAAGTTCATATTCCACGCTGATAGGCAGAGACAGAAATTTTTAGAAAGTAATTTATACAACTCAATTTGGCAAAATGTG
>JADBJO010012840.1:5000-20000 GCA_016801955.1 Conus betulinus | reverse complement strand
AACGATAAAGCGAAAGAAAGGGGAAAAGGGCATAAAGGGAAAGATAATCTGGTAGGCTATATCATACAAAGAAGACCGTTACTGTGTGTGCTTGATTGGTATGGTGGAGGATACAGTCGAAGAATGATGGTGCCTTCAGAAACCAAGGGACAACAGCCAAAGAAAACGCAGAGAGAACGACGACGACGAGTTTTTTTTTCCCTTGTATTTCGCTTCCGAAGCAAGGAGAACGCTCTCTTTCACACATCGCCCTAAATGTATAGCGGGCAACCGGACCGCAACGCCAGAAACATGTTACCTGAGGCAAAACGGGCCTCGCGAGGTAGGGAGTGACAAAAGTGTGTGCTATTTGTCGCAGCTTCCGTGCTGTCTGGCTAGTCCTCCTTTTGGTGCTTTGTGGTGTTGGGAAAGTCGGTGTTTTTTGTGTGAAAGGTCGGCCATTTGTACCACAGACCATCCGGAAAGACACGATCCCCACAGGAGCATTGATGCATTAGGACAGATGACCTTGGTAGATCACTGTCTTTGAAAACGCCGAGGACAGTCATTCTAAGGCAAACTTCATGAAGTGAAGATCAGACAGAATGAATGAAACTAGATGCCGTTTTACGTGGGAGAGTTTGAGGAACAAAGTCACGGGGTGTTAGTGGACTGGTCGACTTCTGATCAAGAGATGATGCTCTGTGTCTTGTTCTTTGCCTGTATTGCTTCATCCTTGTATGTTGGGTTTTGTAGGCGTGTGTGTGTGTGTGTGTGTGTGTGTGTGTGTGTGTGTGTGTGTGTGTGTATGTGTGTGCGTGTGCGTGCGTGCACGCTTGCGTGTGTGTGTGTGTGTGTGTGTGTGTGTGTGTGTGTGTGTGTGTGTGTGTGTCTGTGTCTGTGTGTGCGCGCGCGCGCACGTGTGTGTATGTGTGTGGTATGCGTATTCGTTCTTGAGAGAGAGAGAGAGAGAGAGAGAGAGAGAGAGAGAGAGAGAGAGATTACGAGTGCATGTATGCATGCATGCGAATGTGCGTGCATGCGTGCGTGCGTGAGTGTGTGCGTGTGTGTGCGTGCATGTGTGTGTGCGTGCGTGCATGCGTGCGTGTGTGTGTGTGTGTGTGTGTGTGTGTGTGTGTGTGTGTGTGTGCGTGCGTGCGCACGCGCGCGTGTGTGTGTGTGTGTGTGTCTGTGTGTGTCTGTGTGTGTAAGTCCACTTTATGAATGTGGGATTTCATACTACTTAAATTTGAGTGTAAATGTGTGTAATTGTTATTGATCTTAATCTAATAACATCAAGAATTACATCCCATTAAAAATAATCTGGAGAACTGTTTCAAAGTTCTTGGAAAATTGACGTCCACACAATGACTGGTCCAGGGCACAGTCCACATAATGGGGCCAACACAAGAATGTGTGTGTGTGTGTGTGTGTGTGTGTGTGTGTGTGTGTGTGTGTGTGTGTGTGTGTGTGTGATGACAGCCAGGCATTGAAATAACATCAACAAATTAAGATGTGCGCCCGTGATCAGCTCGCTGTCATAATTTGGCAGAAGTCGACACTGAGCTGACCTGGATCACATAGACATACATCAGAGCCACAGCATACATTACAGTGATAAGGCCCGACCTACGGTATTATTGATAAAAGCAAACAAATACTTCATATACTTTCATCCAAAAGAACTTGAGGAAAGGAAGGAAAAGGGGGGAAAGCATATGAGGGGGAGGCGGAGGGTAGAGGGCAGAGAGAGATGGAATAGTATTTGAAAACCCGGTCAAACCGAGTTTAATTCTGTGTATAATAGGAAGTTTTAGCTCTGCCATATATGGTCGGACATGCATTCATGAATTCCTTTTTCCAAAGCGTGGCGAGCATTTGTCGCTGTCTTTTTTAACAGCTTGCAAAAGGTCAGGACAGTTACAAGGTGGCCAGAGATTTGATGGAGCGTGATGGCTGACCAAAAGCTGATTTTGTGATTCCCGTCTTATAATTACAGAGAGAGAGAGAGAGAGAGAGAGAGAGAGAGAGAGAGAGAGAGAGAGAGAGAGAGAGATTGATCTTTAAAACACAAGGATGAAGATTTTAGGCCAAAGCCTAGTCTTACAATCTGACCTTGTCATGCATACATTATTTCAGCACATATCAATCATACTGACAATTCAACATAGTAATATGGTAATGTAATCCTACAATGATGAGCAAACTATTCATAAAAGCACTAATGAGATGGGGGATGGTAAAACAGAAGGAAACTCACAAACAAACAAACAAAAACTACAGAAAGAGAGCCAGAGGAGGTTGGGGAAGAGAGAATGGTAGGTAGGGGGAGGAGAAAAGTGATGGTAGACAGAGCGGGAGTGGGCATGAGTGATTTGAACGGAGTAGGTTTTATGTTTCGACGATTTATTCATAGTATGGTTTACAGAAGGCTTTGCAAATGGGCGCTAACCATTATAATTGAATAGTTTAATTACTGAGACATAAAATGTTTATGCAAATGATCCTTGAAAAGTTTTAAAGTATTCATGTATTGTAGATTCGGTGGAAGTGAGTTCCAGACATATGGTCCAATTTCGTCCATCCAGAAAAGCTGTTCGAACTTGTAAAAAGGGCATTGATATAACATGGCATAGTATCTGTCAAGATTGTAAACATAAATCATGCCTTGTTGAATTTCAATTTCCTATTCAGAGGCAGTATGATCAGCGCTTTTTAGTTTTTCGTCTGTTGTTAGAGATGCAGCTGGATGGAGTAGCTTTACTGCACGTCTATGGAGAGAATTCAGCCTTTTTGTGGACGTCACGACTTCCGTCCCAACTGTTGAAGCGTAATTGATACGTGACATTATGTGTGCATTGAAGAAATGTTTAAAACATTACTGTTGATGTAGCGCTTTAATTGAGATAACAGGAAATGATGCTTTGAAACTAGTTTGCTTACGCTATTGAGATGAGATTGTCATTTCCATTCTTTATCTATCGTTAACCCTAAAAAAACACGATACTCATCCATCTGCTCGATAGAAGTGCCATTCAACTGAAGTTTTAGGCAAAGAGGAGTCTACTGGTGTTTTTGGCGGGTAGCTATGATCATAGATTTGGTTTTGGCTGGGTGTATGACCATTGAATTTGAATGACACTAGTCTGACACGTCGATTAGACTTTCGTGGAGAGAAGTTTCTATTGTCTGTAGTTCACTACCATTCGTTTGGAGTGGCTAGTCATCAGCAAATAAATCTGTCGTGACCTTTTCATCTGATATGGACAATGGTAAATCATTGATGAGGATGCAGAATAGTAGGGGGCCTAGAACTGAACCCTGTGGGACTCCATGTCTGACAAAGTCTGAAGCGTAGGTTTTGCCATTAAGCACCACATACTGAGTCCTGTCGTCAAAGTATGATTGGATTAATTGGATTGTCAGGGTATGGTTCAAGTAGACAGTTTCTTTTGAAGAATGGAATGATCAACAAGACCAAACGCCTTTTTGAAGTCAAGAAAGGCAACCCCTGTCATTTGTGATTGGTTCATATTTGAAAGCCATGAGTCACACATTCGTGATCATGCTGTGTGGCAGGAATGATTAGATCGGAATCCAGATTGAGTGTGGGTGAAATAGTTTGTTTTCTCTCCGTCAAGCTCGGTAAGACTTGAACTGGAGTGGAAAGACAGAGAAATAGACGTATCAGTTCTAGCGCCCCTTTTTACTAATTAAATGAGAAATCTTTGAACAGATGTCATTCACAGGAATTTTATTATCTTTCATTCACACTTTCATGTCCCGAACAAAACATCATGACGCATCATACACACTGATTACAAAATAAACCACGTAGCGCTACCCGAGGCAACACCAAAGAAGCAACATAGTATTACACAACATAAAATTATTTAAAACTTCAAGTGCGCACAAAGGAACGATCCAAAGAAGGTATCGAAGAATAACATTTCAAAACGAAGAACACAAAGGAACGATCCGCAAAAGGTTTCGAAGAATAACGTTCCAAAGTGAAGAACGACGTAGGTGGAATGCAGTCAACGACAAACAGAAAAATAAATAAATAAACAAAAGAATAAAAATTTTGAAGCCTCCAGACTACTTCTTTACAATCAATTTGGCACTCGTGAAGAGGAAAACACCAAAGTCACACCACATGCCACAAAGATGTCACGTATCATACGACACCGCCTAAGCACGTTGCTGGTCCCAAACTTGACTTGAAACACATCGATGAATGAACGTGCACGGATGCTCTCAATTGCACTGCAACTACACTGAAATGAACAAAACAGATGATGTAACTCGGCCCTCATGGAAAAAAAAAAAACTGCAGTCACATCAACTGCCACAAACACAAACACGTGTGTCATACGGCACCACCTAATCACGTTGCTGGTCCAAAGCTTGACTTGAAACAATCGATGAATGAACGTAGATGGATGACCACAATTACACTGTAACTACATTGAACTGAACGAATAGACGACGTAACTAAACGATGCCGAAGACTGGAAATGAACAAACTTTGGAAGCTGATGGAGCAGGAGGCTTGCAGCATGATTGAGGAATATCAAAAGGCTGCTGCAGAGAAACCCCCACCAGCCATACTTGCTGAGGACGAGTGACGGCGAAAAGACAGCTAACACTGGTAAACTGATGAGACAGAGGACGTGTATATTGTAACGGCGGACTGACTCGCCACTCAACTCCCTGGAGGTCGATTCAAGGGAAACGAGACAGCACTTGACCACCGAGTTCTGCAGGAAAAACTGCAGCCGAGAATGTCCATCAGCTACGCTCACTCCGCACGTCGTGACCGGGACCATCAGTCTAGAAGAGTCGCCCGAAACCTAAAGCATCTGCGACTCCTTGATTAAGCCATACGGTCACAAAACCCAGAAGCCGAACAACCAGCATCATCCTCATGTCCGATGTTATTTCTTACGCTCCACACACACGGCCCGTCTGCGTCTCTTCTCCCTTGAACCGCTAACCCCCAATTTCCACAAAACTAAAATGACGTAAATCATTTTCGCATCCTTGGTTACGTCATATCTTTGATCTTATTATGCTTTTTATTCCTTGTAGATCGGAGGAAGAAGAATTTCCAAAATATGTTTACATGCAAAAAGCACCTCAATATGGATCTGAGCTGTTGCACACAAACAATAAGCCCTTATCTATAAATATCCATGCCTTATAGCTATTTACTTATTATATACAATCGCATCAACCTAACCATATACAATCGCATCAACCTAACCAGGCTAGTCAATAACAGTGTGCATGCCTTGGACTAAACAAGGATACATAGGACACATGGTACTGTACACTGATGACTGGAAGCACCACACAGACGAACAGCGATGCAACCTACCCCTGCCGACTGAGAGGTGTAGAAGGTTACAATACTAACATAGACACACAGAAAAAACTATTTCACCTCTAGGACATAAAATCCAACCACCGGTAAAAATCACTAACTAGAGACTGGCTTTAACTACCCTAACTGCAAACCGACTGTAGCAGAGAGGGGAACTAAGCACCAACACACACAGATGAACAGAGATGCAACCTACCCCTACCAACTGGGAGGTATAGAGGGTTGCAACACTAACACAGACACATAGAAAACTATTTCACCTCAAGGACACAAAGTCAAACTACAGGTAAAAATCATTAACCAGAGACTGGCTTTAACCACCGTAACTGCAGACCGACTGTAGCAGAGAGGGGAACTAAACACAAACGACTCTCTATCTAGCAAGCTAAGACAAGTTAACAGACCACCGTTCACATACAATAATCAACCAAACAACACATTACAGATAGCAAAATACAAATCTACCACAAAAGGCATGTAACAAACACAAACACAGGCCCAAATGAACAAAAACTAGCAAAGTGAGTTTGTTCTAGCTGGCCAAGGCTTTGCAGGCATACTATCCTAATTGAATTCTCCCGTCCTTAAATGCAAAGTGACGAAAAAAAAAATAAAAATGAACAAAACTGTCGTGACAATATCCTCCTCCTTATGATTCAAATACTGCATTTGAATTTGCAAACTCAACAGGCATGGCAATCAGAAATTTGCCCTAGAATCCATACATTACATCCGCACTAGCGCTCTATTTGTCTTCTTGATTTTAAGACAATATGTCAAGTATGCATTTACATACTCCTCCTTGCGATTTGGAAATCCTACATTTGAACCTACTGCCATTACAGGCACAATGGACGACGTAACGCTGTATCTACACAACCATATAAATTCTTCCGATCTCAGTGATTACTGTTCCCTCCACCTGATCTTAGCTTCCATCAGATCCTGAGCCACTCTCCATCCGACTGAGAAAATCTGCTGCAAGATTCTCCTCACCTGGAATGGCTTGCACTGTGAACTGGTACGGCTGGAGCTGGAGTGCCCAGCGAGTCACCCGCCCACTGGTAGACTTCACCCTGTCCACGTACCTCAGAGGAGAATGGTCAGTCTGAATCACGAACTGTGTCCCATAGAGGGACGTTGAGAACTTCTGCACCGCCCACACCAGCGCCAAACACTCCTGTTTTATGGTTGGATAGTTGCGTTCAGCAGCTAGCAGTTTTTTGATGGCACATGCGACGGGGCGCAGCTCTCCTTCACAATCCTGGAACAACATGCTCCAAGCCCCGTTCCAAATGCTTCAGTCCTCAGAACAAAGGTCCTTACTGGCTCTGACAAGACGCACACAGGCGGTTTGCAGAACGCTTGCTTCAAAGCCTGGAAAGCTTCCTCACACTCCGAGTTCCATGAAACCTGCCTTGAATGTGACCTCTTGGCCAGATTCGTCAACGGGAGTGCTACATCTGTGAAGTTGGGAATGAATCATCTGTAGAATCCCACAAACCCCAGAAAAACTCCTCACTTCCTTCTTGGTCTTTGGGCGTGGTGCATCTCTGATCTTCTGCATCTTGCCCTCTTCTGGTCTGCACTGCCCTCGGCCGATCCTGTATCCTAGGTATGAGACCTCGGCACATCCCAGCTCACACTTGGTTGGACGTGCTATCAGGGAGCACTCTCTCAGGCGTTGGAACACTTTCCTGAGCACAGCCACATGCTCTGTCTCTGTCTTCGTTGCCACCATGATATCGTCAATGAAGCTGTCAACATCTTCAGTGCCCAAAGGTTGCGGCAACTTCCGCATCATCCTCGTGAAAACGGCCCCCGACGTGCACAACCCAAAAGGCATTATGCACCACTGATAATGGCCTTGGGGCGTTAAGAACGCTGTCTTGGGGCGATCCACTTTGTTTACAGGAATCTGCCAGTATCCCTTTGATAAATCCAACTTGCTGAAATAGGGGGAGATAAGCATTCATATCTGCAGTATCCTGGTCATTCGTCTTAAAACCAAAAAGGCAGAGGAGTTAACTTACCACTTTCCGCAGTCACTGAGGAGAAACAATCAGGTTTTGAAATACCGCTATCTGACCAGGAGTTATATGTTAGTGAAGTTCCTCCCCATTGGAGAGTGTCTCCTCCTTGGAGACTATAAAGCTTGTTGAAGACTCATTTGAGAAGCATTTATTATTTCCCACTCACCCTCTCAAGCACATATTGTTAGTTAGGCAAAATTAACTGCCACTGCAGATATGAATGCTTATCTCCCCCTATTCCTTCACTCTAAGACATAACAGCAAGTTTTGTTTTATAATCAAATATTTCTGGCAGTCTTTGCAACCCCAAGCTGCTCTGTAAATTGCTGGAATGGTGCTTGGTTACTTATCCTTGGAATTTATTAGTCAGTTATAATTTAGTTCCTTGCAGATTCATTCCAAGAACTAGCCCTAAGCACTTGTATCTTAAGAGGTTTAACTTTTTATATTTTTACTTTTCACTACAAAATGTAGCTTGTTTTGCTCTTTCATGATTTTCTTTTCCTTCTTTGGTGACACCTTTTGGTTGTTTTTTTGAAAACTCAACAAACATACTATGGTATTGCACACCAGCCTTTCTCTAGGATAGCATTCTTCTTAAAACTGGAAAGGCAGAGGAGTTAAGTTACCACTTTCTGCGGTCACTGACGAGAAACAATCAGGTTTCGAAATACCGGTATCTGACCAGGAGTTATATAGTAGTGAGTTTTCTCCCCATTGGAGAGTGTCTCCTCCTTGGAGACTATAAGCTTGCTGGAGACTCATTTGAGAAGTATTTATATCATTCCCCACTCCTCCCCCCCCCCCCCCCCCCCCCCCATAGCACATAGTGTTAGTTAGGCAAAATTAACTGCCACTGCAGATATGAATGTTTATCTTCCCCTATTTCTTCACTCTAAGACATAACAGCAAGTTTTGTTTTATAATCAAATATTTCTGGCAGTCTTTGCAACACCAAGCTGCTCTGTAAATTGCTGGAATGGTGCTTGGTTACTTATCCTTGGAATTTATTAGTCAATTACAATTTAGTTCCTTGCAGATTCATTCCAAGAACCTGCCGTTAGCACTTGTATCTTAAGAGGTTAACTTTTTATATTTTTTACTTTTCACTACAAAAATGTAGCTTGTTTTGCTCTTTCATGATTTTCTTTTCCTTCTTGGGCGACACCTTTGGGTTTTTTTCTTTTTTTTTTTTTGAAAACTCAACAAACATACTATGGTATGCACACCAGCCTTTTTCTGGGAAAGCATTCTTCTTAATACCGAAAAGGCAGAGGAGTTAAGTCACCACTTTCTGCGGTCACTGACGAGAAACAATCAGGTTTCAAAATACCAGTATCTGACCAGGAGTTATATGTTAGTGAGTTTCCTCCCCATTGGAGAGTGTCTCCTCCTTGGAGACTATAAGCTTGCTGAAGACTCATTTGAGAAGCATTTATTATTCCCCACTCACCCTCCCAAGCACATAGTGTTAGTTAGGCAGAATTAACTGCCACTGCAGATATGAATGCTTATCTCTCTCTCTCTCTCTCTCTCTCTCTCTCTCTATCTATCTATCTATCCTATATATATATATATATATATATATATATATATATATATATATATATATATATATCCATTTTTGAAGGAAATTGAATGGGGATTTTGAATCTGGGCTTCTTTAGTTTTAATTTTGATAATAAAAAATATTTAGGCATTTAGATTTGGATAGATTTTTGTTGCATGATCAAAAACGTATGTAGGCCTATTTACCACTACAGCTTTCACATCCAAAAAGAACACAAAGCAAAAAAGTTGAAAACAAAGTTTGTGTTGTCATACTACACCCTGGAAATGAAAGTAAAACAGTCTAGAAGTCCATCCAGACGCTCACACTTCATGTAGACAGTCAGTCCACGACCACACCCCTCCCCCCCACCACGCCCCCTTGCTGGACTTCAACCCTCTCTTTCACTCCTCCTCTTCCCCTACCTTTCCTGCTGCCCCGTGTCACGCCGCAAGCAGGCCGCGCTCCCCTCTGGCGCTGACTAACACGTCACTGCCACTCACACACAGTGCATAGTACACAATAGGCTAGCTCGTTCGACGTTGGTAACAAGTCAGCTAAAAACACTCTGAGATCGCACAGCACGACTCAATAACTGACGAATATGGTCGGCGATTCCATCACTATCATCATCTCACCTTCATGCTCGAGTGAGTCGTTGAATAAAAGATTATTATCTTTGTCAAAAATGATTAGCAGAGCCTGCTGAGCTGTATAATTACGTTTATTTGGTCGCTATTCGAAGGTTGTGCCGCCATCTTTGCGAGCGAGACAAATTGCGGGTTAGTCATCCAGTCAGTGATGAGAATAAATTGTCTTTCCCCTCACGTGTAGTCATTTGCATATCATTTTAATACTACAGACATATAAAGCTTACTACGCACACTCTATTTCAGTCCTTTGATAGGAATAGTAACAAATGAAAATTCAAGAAAAATGCATGACGTCAGTGGACGGCCCATGGGCTCTGGGAGTGCATTTTTACTGCGCAGTCAGCTGACTGCTTACAGGCATGCCCGTGCCTGTTTCTTCCACTTTATTTCATTGTCAAATTTTTGGCTTTTCAGCCTTCATCAGGGAATATGCACATTGAAAACAATAAGCCATCACACCATCAGCGCTCCCATCCATTTTACAATTTTACATTTCTATTGTTCCTTCCACACACACATATACAGTCAAGCATGCACCACCCAGCAAACCACACACACACACGCACGCACGCACGCACGCACGAACGCACGCACGCGCCGCACGCACACACGCACGCACGCACGTACGCACGCACACATACATACATACATACATACATATGTACACACACACACACACACACACACACACACACACACACACATACAAATGCAATCATGATAAAGTGTTATACATCATGATTTTTCTGACTCGAGACTAAAAATACACATATTCTAAAGAATCCACCACATAAAGTCCATTCATTAGTTGTTATGATAGTAGTTGATGCAACATCTGTATCCATTACAACTTTGGTCACACCTAACCTAGAGCGGAGGGATGCAAGTATCTCTGGTGGCCAGCATACTTTTAAGAAATTGAGTGGGGGGGGGGGGGGGGGGGGGGGGGGGGGGGGGGAAGTGGACGAGGAGGGGGTGTCAAAACGAAATGGTTCGGGGGTGGAAGGGGAAAGAAAGTAAGAAAGGGGGGGGGGGGGGGGGGGGGGGGGGGCAGGAAGAGCAGCGGGGACCCTACATCAATCATTACTCATCATAGACGATGTTCTTCTACTCTCACAATATGTGTGGATCAGTGTCAGCTCTCTATGGAATGATCCTTACTGTCTGTAAGTGTGGACTAATTCTACCATTCTTTATGATCCATGTCAGCCCAGTGAGTACTGATTGTCTCTGTCCGTGTGATTCATGTCAGCCCAGTGAGTACTGATTGTCTCTATCCGTGTGATCCGTGTCAGTCCAGAGCCGATTACTGTAAAATGACGACAGCGAGCTGAACACGGGCCCACAGCTGTGTTTATTGATTTCTTCAAATCGACGACTTGTTAACACCACCACCGCCACCAAAACCACCACCGTCATCAATGTGAACAACAACAACACCAACAATAACAACACATACACACACACACGCGCGCGCGCGCGCGCGCGCGCGCGCACGCACGTACGCACGACACACACACGCACACACGCACCCACGCACACACACACACACACACACACACACACACACACAAACTCACGCACGCACGCACGCACGCACGCACACACACACACACCACACACACACACACACACACACGTTTAGTAGTCAAATGTATTCGCGCGCGCGCACACACACACACACACACACACACACACACACACACACACACATACACACACACACACACACATGCGCGCGCGCGCGTGCGCGTGCAGTCTAACACAGACTGATATAAAAAACACTCACACACATACACACACACACACACACACACACACGCACGCACACACACACTAATACACACACACACACACACACACACACACACACACACACACAAGATGGCGCCTGCAGACAACAACCGATAGTTCACACACAAGATGGCGCCTGCAGACAACAACCGATAGTTCAGTGCTGTGGATGCTGCTATGTTCCGTTCAAAACAAACAAGAGACACTCACACCAGGATCCGGAAAAGCTGCATACCGATACTGTGTGCAAAAGGATGCACTGAGGATGTGTGCTAACAAAGCACGGAAACGAAGAGGCGACAAACTGTAATTCGGAGTTGAGGAGGCCGTTCAGTTTGTCCGTCGTCAAGGATGGGCTGGAGTCCAGTAGGCCTAGAAACAACAATGGTCCTACAGACAAACATCAACTCCGTGAGTACCAAACAGAACTTCGCTAAGATCGAAGGCACTATCACCTCTCTGTGCAATCATGTAGCGAGTCTCGAACAGCTAATAAGATCTCTGCATACCAAAATTGATAGATCTAGAAAGGACTCGGCTAGCATAGGAACACAGACACAGAGCCCTTCCACTACCTCTCCTATGCAGAAGTGGCTAGGACCTCAACACCGTCGAGAAAAAACTCCTCGGGATGCTCGGTCTGTCGAAGCAAACAAAACAGAAAAAAAAAGCAGAATAGAAATGTACAGCGAAGTGATAAAAACAAAAAAAATAGAAGAAAAAATGGTAACGCAAACAAAAATGACGTCAAAGCTTCTTTCCGTCACAAGCCAAAGTCTAAGGAACAGTGCAAGAAAAATGACAACAATAACTTTAAGGCCGAGTCCAGAGACAAACACAACGTCAACGACTTAAAGGTCAAGTCCAGAGAGAATCCAAATCCAACTCTGAAGGGCCTTCCCTACATTTTATATGTAAATGACCCTGTCATAAAGAAAGTCAACACCAACAGACTAGGGAAGTCCTACGGATGTAAACTGCATCAGAGTAATGCAAGAACAATAAATGACATCAAACCAGCAGTGGTCAAAGCAAGTGCATCCGTCAAGACACCTCCTGATGCTTTATTCTTGCATGTTGGATCGAAGGACCTAGAGACAGAGTCAGCAGCAACATGTTCCGGAAGAATGGCAAAGTGCGTGAGGAGTATTAAAGAAGAAAACCCTGATCTGGCCATCATAATCAGTAAGATGGCTCCTACATCGGACCCCGAACTTCAATATCAAAGGGGACTTGTACAACGCACTTTTGGTGTCAGAGCTGAATGATGACAAAAACATCACCTTCATCACTCACTCCAACCTACAAGCCGCCCGCTTCAACCTCCGTGACGGGCTACATCCCACTGCTAGAGGAGCTAGCATCCTAGCAGGGAATATTGGCCGGCATTTGAGGAACCTGTTCTGGGAACGGCCCCGGAAGACAGTGCGACGTCCCCGGTACCTGCGCCCCACTCCCTTCCCTGAGGATTCCTTCTACGGCTCTGCCTGGTCCAATAGGTTCAATGTCTTATACAACTGGTGACATTTTTTGTCGCTTTTGTTCGGAACAAATGCAGCATACCAACCTACGTCTGTGTGTACCTAAGTTCCAATTGTGTTAAAGCAAAATATTTTTAATTGTTTATTTTTTTTTTTTTTTAAACATGAAACTCAACAACAATATAAAAAAATACTACAGTGGAATTGCCGCTCTCTCTATGCTAATCTTGACTGCTTACGTCAATTTTTAGCGTCATCTGTCTGCCACGTTCTCTTATTCCAGTCTGTTAATATCAGTAAGAACAAACTACCAAGACTGGAACAGTACTACTATCCACCAGTAGTAGATACAGATGAAAATGGTGATAGAGTAAATTGTGCTATCTATATTCACACTGGACTACAGTATTGTGACAAACAATCACCTGTGCCTAGTGGATTACATGGGATTTTTTCATGTGCTGTAACTGTCAAGTTTTCGGACTCCTTAAGAGTAAACTGTGCTTCTGTATATTTACCTAAGGGTCCAGATGAAGCTAATACTGAGTGGATGAAAAATATCAAGAATGATAATGGTAAATGGTTAGTAGGAGGGGATTTTAATGCCCATTCTCCTTTCTGGGGAAAAGAGAGAAGCACACAGGTCAGTAGTAATAGGTTTGTGGAAAATGTTGTAGACTCAACTTTATGTTTACTCAATGATGGTTCTTATACCAGAGTTCCTGATATATCTACACATAGACCCCTACAGCTATTGATTTAACTTTGGTTTCACCTAAAATGGCTTTGTCGTGTGCCTGGGAAACTTATAGTGAAACTCTTGGGAGTGATCACATACCAATCATTATTACAATTAATCAGTCCCCTGATTTTGAAGACATAGAACCTGATGATACAATCCAAGATTTGATTATAAAAATGCCAAATGGTCTCAATTTTACGACACACTTAAAGACCTAGAGATAAGCTTGTCCCCAGATGATGATATTGATACAATGTATGACACGTTTGTACTTCTGTTCTGAAAGTGTCTGGCTTATGTATTCCTAAATTGAAGAATCAGGGTTCTAAAGGGGGTAAACATCTCGGTAATGTTTGGTGGACTGAAGATTGCGATAAGGCAGTTAATGAGAAAAAACGGTTATTCAAGGAATACGTGCACACTAAGAAAAGTCAAGATAGGAAATGGTAGATGAAAAATTTAAGGAAATGAAACACTCAAATATACATAGTAACAGAGTTATGGAACAAGCCAAAAAGGATTATTGGGATAATTTTGCAAAAGAAAACACATTCGAACATAAAGATAGTAGAAAGGTATGGAAAGAGATCAAAACGATGAAAAATGGAATCAAACTCCCAGAATATCCTATCATTCTTGATAATAACAAGTTACCATCATCCACAGACAAAGCAGAAGCGTTTGTCGACCAGTTTGCTAAAGTAAGCAAGTTAGATGGGTTGTCTGAAAACCAAAGAAAATTCAGAGAGGATAAAGAATGTACCCATGTCTTTAATGATGCATCTGATAATGACATGAGCGACATTAACGCCCCAGTTACATTTCAAGGTGTGAAAGACGCCATAGATTCCCTCCCAAACAAAAAGACAGCTGTTGGAATTGACGCCATTTCAAACGAAATGATTAAGCATTTTCCAGACAAATGGATAAGCATTTTACTTAGTATATTTAAAAAATGCTGGAGCTCAGGTCATTTGCCACAAATATGGAAGAAATCAGTAATAGTACCGATTCACAAGGAAGGTAAACTGAAAGAAAGTATAGATAGTTACAGGCCTATTTCATTAACTTCTCATGTCTGTAAACTTTATGAAACAATTGTTTTAAATAGACTAAACTACTTTTGTGAAAAGAACAAAGTTATCCCAACAAACCAAGCAGGTTTTCGAAAGGGTAGAAGTGCTATTGAACACTTGGTAAAACTTACCACTCAAATTAAACATCAGTTTTCCAGGAGAAAAATGTTTACTAGCAACCTTTTTTGATATCACTAAAGCTTACGATCAAGTATGGCACTCTCGTTTGCTTTATAAACTTAAAGAGATTGGATTGTCAGGAAACATTTATGATTTTATTAAAAACTTCTTAGAAAATAGATATATT
>JADBJO010012839.1:0-55610 GCA_016801955.1 Conus betulinus | reverse complement strand
CCCATGTGTGTGCGGTGGGCGCATTATGTGGTGTGTGTGTGTGTGTGTGGTGTGTGTGTGTGTGGTGTGTGAGTGTGTGTGTGTGTGTTTGTGCGTGTGTGTGTGTGGTGTGTGTGTGTGTGGCACGCGCGCGTGCAGGCATGTATGCGCGTTTGTGTGTGTGTGTGTGTGTAATTTGGTTTGTGTGAGCACACGTATCTGCATACAGGCTGTATGAGTACATATCTGTGTGTATGTGTGTCTTTACTGTGAGCGTGTGCGCATGTGCGTGTGTGTGTGTGTGTGTATTTGTGCGCTTGTGTGTGTGCGTGTATGTGTCAGTGTTTCCGTGCACATGCACACATGTGTATATGTGTGTGGGTAAGAGCGAGCGAATGTACGCACACATGTTCGTGTGGTGTGTGTGTGTGTGTGTGTGTGTGTGTGTGTGTGTGTGTGTGTGTGTGTGTGTGTGTGAGTGTGTGTGTGTGTGTGTTTGTGTGTTCTGACTGCGTGCGTGAATGTTCAGAAGACGACTTAGGAACAAGAATAAGACCATCAATTACAGCATACAAGTGCGCGCGCCTTCTCGCGCGCACACCTACTTACACATAACAATAAGAACAACAATTCCTCCCCTAAAATACATCCCACGCACACACACACACACACACACACACACACACACACACACACACACACACACACACACACACACACACACACACACCACACACACACACGCACACACACACACCAGCGCTTCCACACACCTGTCTGTGGACTCTCTAATTAACACGCTGGCATTACCCCACTGATGAACACTCTCTCTCTCTCTCTCTCTCTCTCTCTCACACACACACACACACACCACACACACACACACACACACACTCACTCACACACCAACGTTTGTACACTCATGCTGTCCATGGACACTCTAATTAACATGCTGGCATCACCCCACTGATGAACACACACCAGCGCATTAACGTTTACAGTATACGCTGGGGACCCCCTGAGAGATTCAAAGTCTTATCTCAGTTGACATGTGTTTCATCTTTTTTATGTCTGTTATTGGAAAGGCCCAGTGTGAGTTTGCCCCAATCTCTAGGAGTCTTCGCAATGTTGGCCTTGAAATTATTCCAATGGTTTTTTTTTGTTTTGTTTTTTTTCTGTCCCAAACTCTGCGCCACCTCAGAGGCAGTGCACCCGTGGCGCCTGTTTGATCTAACATACGCAGGACACCACCTACTAAGCCCCCTACTGACGACAATAATTGCTTAGTCGCGGAGCCGGCGTGAGTGAGCTCTCCCTCCGGAGGGCGCCACCACGTCCGTCCAACGACAGCCCCCATGGACTCGCGATACCGGTGACCCCGACGGAACCAAACCAAGGCCACAGACGTGGAGAGGACATCGAAAACTGAGGTCACCATGAGAGCAGGGCATGAAGGGCCACAGAACTTTGAGACACTTTTTTTTTTTTTTTTTTATGCTGATCGATGAGAATGAGGAGATTAAGATGATGCTACGGATTTCCATTCGGTCTGAGACTACATGACAGGGCTGTACTCTACGCTTCCTTTCATAATATATCCCGGCGTCAACCAGGCCCGAGAGATACAGACACCTGCAGTGTTGGTCAGGAAATTTGAGCAACACTCTCAGAAACGCATCCATTAAGTGGATGAAACTCGACTGTGTGGTCCCAGTCTTCCCAACTGAGTCCGCAGCAAACTCAACTCTGGGTAGGAGCGGTCGGGGCAGAAAAACCCACATGACTTCTGATGGGATTCGAACCCACGACCTCCGTGCCTTTTGTTTCCTTGACTGCCGCATGAAGTGGGTTTTGGGGATTTTCAGGGGCTCTGAAATATGCCTTCACCTGTTCCAGCTTACATTTTGTCTGCATTGAAGGAAGGTCGAGCAGGTATCGCATAGTTTGAACTGGTGTGTCCTTTGTGGTTCCCAGGATCAATCTCATTACTTCATTTTGAATTCTTTCTAATTTGAGAAAGTTGCTGTTGGACAGTGTCGCAAGCCTTAATCCATAATCTATCACATTGAGTACAAGCGCATGATACAGTCGGTAGAGATGGCGCTGTTCAATGCCTTTAGCTGCCATTGCTTTCATGGCAGATAAGCCTTTTTTTTTGCATTTAAGAACAGTATTATCAACATGCTTTCTAAAGGTTAGCATTCGGTCAAAGCCTACACCCAAATAGCGTAGTACTAGGTTGCGCTATTTGGTCCGGGACTCATTCGACCGGGCAAGCCGGACTTATATCGCAGCTAACCCTCATACCCTCATATCTGGGAGCATTCCCCTATCCGCCACCCTGGGACCCGCCTGGTGGGAATGGTCGCATCAGCTCCAGGCATATTTTCAATTGGTGTGTCCTTTCGTATTTCCCAAGATTAGTCTCACTCCTTCATTTTGAATTCTTTCTCTAATTTAAGAAGATTGCTCATAGACTGTGTTGTAAGCTCTCAATCACACTGAGTACAACTGCGTGATACAGTCACAAAAGATGGCATCGTTCAATGCCTTTATCTGCTACTGCTTTCATGGCAGACAGCCCTTTTTTCTTTTCTTTTCTTTTTTTTTTTTAAGTACAATATTCTCAACATCGTTTCTAAAGGTCAGTATTCTATCGAAGCCAGTACTCAAATAGTGTAGGTTGTCAGTTGACTCGATCTGTATTCCATTGAAGGAAACTGGTGAGGTTGATTTCCATGATGTCTTGTTGAGATTGCAGACTGATGTGTCCAGGCTTTTGCAAGGTAGATGGATGATCCAGTTTCTTTACACCACTGAGCTATGTTGTTTCAACAGCTATTGAAATGCTTTTGTACTTTTTTGAGCATCCTTTGATATTTTAGAGATAGAACCCCAAATAGACCCGTCATCTGACGGTGTTAACACCCCAGCAATTCCGTTTCTATTGAGGTCTGCAAGGCCTTTGGTGTAAACATGGTACAAAACAGGAATAGGTGAGAACCTTGGGGTAATCCCATGGAGAGCTTATGAGGTTCAGATATTCAGTCACCAAATCATGGACGTTGGTTCGTTCCCGAAGTGCTGCTACAATCTATCGTTTTTTCCATCGTTCCTGCTGACTCCAGGGTCAGAGTTCCATGAAGAGCGAGAAACTGGAGTTTGTTACATGCATCTTCCAGGTCTATGCCACTCCAGTGTTTCTTCCTTTCTTTTGAATCCTTCGTATACTTCATAATGTAAAGGGTACGATTTCTGCCCAACCTTTGAGAACAGAGAGATTGTAGTGGTTAATCCCTTAAACGCGGGATAGAATCGCAGTGAGGGGCAACCTAGCTGGTAGTTTGGAATGCCAGTTAAGAGGCTGGTCACTCAGTAGACAATTTGCCCACGGCTGGTCTGGATGGGCCAGGGGGACAGCCCCGGGAGACCGTGGAGCCGTGGCTGGTGTTGTCTTTCCTGAGGTGGACTTGAGATTTTAGACAGGTAAACATCGTCAGATCGGATGCTGGATTTTTTGCCCTAGGTACAGAGTCTGAAGGATCTGTTTCTTCTGCACTTCTCCAGACCCAGCCATTTACATGGCGGTCGGCCTCGTTGGTTGTCGGGCTCTGGGGGATAGAATGTTCGTTTAAGAGCAGCTCAGCGAACCCAGATCTGAGGCACTTTAGACGCTTCTAGTGTTCCATTGTGACTCAGGCCACAAAAGACTTTCTTGAAAGATCTCGTTCAAAGGGGGTGGAGGGCCTATATACTTCCAGCGTTCTGGCTCTAAGATCGTTTTCTTCACTGGGCAGAGTGTGGTGAAGGCTGTGACACTGGTTCTGTCATTCAGGTATTTGTGAATGTTGAGGGCTGAAAAGCAACAGCCATTGTTGGGCCGGGGTGTAGGCCTAACAGGTGAAACGCGAGGAGCCATTAGCGTGTAGCACGCACTGTCCTGAGGTTGGTGGTTGGTATGGTTGGTTCGATCCAACCATGATTTAAAATAAAAAGAGAGAGAAAACCAACGAGCTAGTGTTGGGAATGGAAGTTGATGTGTCAGCTCGCTCTCTTCCCCATCTCCTATCCCCTCTTCCCTCCTTATCTCCATCAGCACTCCACCCACCCTTACAATAGGCAAAAGTGGACACGTTTTCCCACGTGCTTTTACCTGTTCTGTAGCCTCTTTGATTGGGAAGGGGGATTTGTCTATTTACAAGGTCTCCTGCGAGAGTTTTCTTGCTATGACGCGTTCCATGAGCTTTCCTGCTTTATTTTGTGTAGTGAGTGTGTGGTGGCCACTTAGCTGATGATGACCGTCTTCCTAGTTTTGATAGTGCTTTCAGGTAATGATGTGTACAGTCCCCAGTCCTCTAGAAACATGGTCTTTATCGGAACTGTTCTGTTAGAGACTGAAGGTATGGGCTCAGTCTTCTTCGTCATTTGTTTCTTGTTTGTTGCACCTGAAGAAGACCTAAGAGGTTGAAACGCGTTGTGGTTTTGTCTTGTGACTCGTTTGTCCACGTTTCTCTGGGCGGTTCGCTGACATTTATTTAAGATTTCTTCTGAGAGCTATTTGATATCGCCGGTGGGTTCTACAGTCATGATATACGGGCTGGTACACCCATATGGGGATGCTACTTTAAGGCTGTTATGAGTTGCATCCTGTAGTCTGATTTACCTCTGTTCAGGAGCAGTTATGTCCCTTGATATCTTAATGGCGTGTCCTGCGCGTGCCTGTACCCATCGTAAACACAGCGCAGGCCTCCGAGGGTGGTACAGGACTGCTCTAAACTAAAGGCAGGTGAAGACAGTGCTTCTCTGGGTCCTCCCCAGCACCTTCGGGTGTTTCTTTTTCTTTTGGAAAACGTACTTCGTCTGGACCTGGAGCAATATATTCAGTGCATTCAGCTATTGCTTCATCCAGTTCAGGTGCTGTAATTTCACCATCAATGCTAGTTTGAGCTAGATGTTGAGTAAACTGTGTCAAATGTATTCTCTCGTCCTCCTAGTTCCTCTGTCTCTCTGTTCTAAGGAACGTTTGTGTAGTAAACTAACCCTTTCTCCTTATTCGTTTTAAGCGTTGTGGTCCCACTGATATCTGGGCTAGCATTTGCACTGTCAGAACTGAGTTCGTGTCGTGTTATAACTTAGTGACTCACATAATCGTTGCTGCTCAGTGTCTTTTGCTTCTTCAGCTACTGTTTTAAAACTATTCAGTCTTTTGATTCATGTCTCTCATGACAGCCGAAAGGGAAGTACTGTTTTGCCCATGATTGGTGTTTGTTTGCAACTTGTCACGTCTTCACGGGTCTGTTTCGTACAGTCTATTACATCTGCGTTACTTTACATCTTGTTTTGTGTGTTTTATTTGTATTCTGAGTCATTTTCAGTAACGCAGCAGTCAGTTTTGAATGTTTGTAATAAGTGAACATCAATGTGCAAACGGTCACATACATGACGCACGAACGCGTGCGCGCAGGCACACACATGTACACACATAAGCAAGACTGGATGATGATCAAGGACATTCTCTTTTAAGTTAGAGGGAGAGGATGGGTGTGTGTGTGTGTGGGGGGGGGGGGGGGGGGGGGGGCAGGGAGAAAACAGAGGGCCGGGAAGGAAAGGTGGGGGGGGGGGGGGGAGAAACTGGAGAAGTTTGAGAGGAAAGGAGAATTAATGTCAGGATGGGGGGAGGGGGGGGGGGGGGTGGTGGCGGAGAGAATAAGGGGGGTCAGAGGTAGGGTGGACAGGGGATGGAAACGTTCATATATATGTGTGTGTCTCTATTTGACGCCAAGAGCAAAGACACAATCAGCCGTGTCTCCCTGATGAGTCCGATCCAGCGGACGAAAGGCCTAGGAGCAGGCGATACATAAGATCTGCCTTTGGGAGGGATTGCAATAGTTCCTCATGCAGCTAGTGAAGGGTTTTTCATATTTTCTCAATACTTTTTTCCATTTTCTTCAAACCCCCCCCCCCCCCCACCTCCCACCCCCCATTTTTTTTTAAACTTAAATTTCAAATCTTTGCCAGGTCACTACTATTATGATGGAAGAATTGTTAACCTGCACTTGTTTTCCCCCACTGCTTCATTGTACAGCATTATATATATATATATATATATATATATATATATATATATATATATATATATATAAGAATTAATTCCTACTTACGGTGACTACATTGAAAAGTGACCTTATAGAGACCTGGGTTATATTCAACATCCTTGGGCAGGGGGGCTGAAAGCTGATAACTGCCATCCTTTAGCATTGCTATGCTTATGCTAACAAGGACATTAATTGGTTTTTAGTAAAAACAGATATAGCTTTTTTGCCCGGTCGCCTTAAGGATTTTAAATATTTGGTCAGACTTAGGGCGACTTAAGATTTGACAGGTGTTAAGGCGACATTGTATAAGTTACCACTTAGGAAGACATATATGTGTTTGTGTTCACATTGTATAAGTCACCACTTTGGTAGACATATATATATATATATATATATGTGTGTGTGTGTGTGTGTGTGTGTGTGTGTGTGTGTGTGAAAGAAAGGGGGAAAAGAGATGGGAGAGAAGAAGGGGAGTGTTTTAGACGATGCATAGGTTTTCATAATGGGTTAGGGTTGAGTCAGGGTTAGGGTAAGGATTAAGATTAGGGTTGCGTCAGGGTTAGGGTTGTAAAGTTGTAAATGTGTGTGCTTTGTATAGATAGGGTGGTTGGGTGAGCGGAGCCCAGCCAAAGGAGGTTAACACTGTAAAAGGGAAATATATATTTTAACCTCTGCCAAGGAGGTTATGGTTAGGTAAGGTTAGGGGGTAAGATTAGATAAGGTTAGGTTAGGGTTAGGTTGTAAATGTGTAAATGTGTGCTTTGTATGAGTAGGGAGGTTGGGTGAAGGATAGGGTCAGGGTTAGGGTTAGATAGGGTTAAGTGTAGGTTCAGGTTAGGGATAGGGTAAAGGTGTGAATGTGTGTGCTTTGTATTGGAAGGGATGTTGGGTGAGGGGAATGCAGCCAAAGGAGGTTAACACTGTAAAAGGGAAAATATATTTTAACCTCTGCCAAGGAGGTTAGGGTTAGGATTAGGATTAGGGTCAGGATTAGGGTTGGGGTAGGGTTAGGGTTGTAAAGTTGTAAATGTGTGTGCTTTATATAGGTTAGGGTAGGGTTAGGGTTAAGATAAGGGTTGGAGTTAGGGTTGGGGTAGGGTTAGGGTTGTAAAAGTTGTAAATGTGTGTGTTTTTGTATAGGTAGGGTGGTTGGGTGAGGGGAGCCCACCAAAGGAGGTTAACACTGTAAAAGGGAAATATGATACATTTTAACCTCTGCCAAGGGGGTTAGGGTTAGAGTAGGGTTAGGGGAAGGATTAGTTTAGGGTTAGAGTTGTATATGTGTAAATGTGTGTGCTTTGTATGAGTAGGGAGGTTGGGTAAAGGTTAGGGTAGGGTTAGGGTTGGATAGGGTTAAGAGTAGGGTTAGGTTAGGGATAGGGTTGTAAAGGTGTAAATGTGTGTGCTTTGTATGAGTAGGGAGGGTTAGGGTGAGGGTTAGGGTTAGATAGGGTTAGGAGTGGGGTTAGGTTAGGGATAGGGTTGTTAAAGTGTAAATGTGTGTGCTTTGTACGAGTAGGGAGGTTGGGTGAGGGGAGCCCAGCCAAAGGAGCTTAACACTGTAAAAGTAATCAAGCAACTGGTTGAGTGACTAAGACTTTCTTTCCATAGCAGTGTGCATCAAAAACTAAAAGGCACATTTAGACCTCTAGTCCATTTTGAAATGCCGTAACCCATTTGTGGATAGCATGCTTTTGGAGCGTGAAGTTGTGCATAGCTCAGCTGTATTGTTGTCAGCTTGAATAAAACAGAGAAAAAGAGGGAAACCTTAAAACATTCCCTTAGTTCTAATGTACAGTGAATATCAACCTTAAGGGTACCAAATGTCAACCTAAGTGAGAAGTAATACAAATACATATATCAACCTTTAGGGTACCAAATGTCAACCTAAGTGGGAGGTAATACAAATACATATATTACATTTTTTCTCCTTCTTTAAAATGCTACCTTGGCAGAGGTCTGAGCTCTCCGATTTTAATACTTCCAATCTTAAGAACAGAGAGTACTTTAAAACGGACTGAGGAAATGCTGTCTGTCTGTACTCTGTCTGGTATAGTCTGTCCAGAAAATTATGTTTACGTGCTCCAGACAAAACTAGTGTGTCAATCTTTCTTGAAACTTGTAATTTTATGTTTCTTATGGGTCAAGGATGATGACCGGTGTCTTATTTTGAGCTATTTAGCAATAATTCGGGCGGAAATGGCAAAAAAAAAAAAAAAAGGCTTTCGTCCCTGCAGTGCACTTTCAAATTATATTGGTTACATGGTTACATTCAACATGCTGCTGGTAGCCTGGCGTGCAAGTTCAGTGGTAAGAACGCCCGTCCAGTGATGCAAACAACAAGGGTTTGATGCCGATGTACCGCTTTGACGCCGCTTTTTTTAATGTTTATTTTTGTAGTGGGAAGTCGACATATGTACAACTGGGAATAAGTTTATTTGCCTTGCATCTGTTCTAGTTTAAGGTGTGTATACTTTATAACTTATTCAACAGGTTGTATATGTTTTTCAGTGCAATGTTTTCATGGTTTTGTTTGTTTTTTTTTTTCTGTGATGTCACACAACCAAGCTTGAAGTGTGAAGTTTGACACGACTGGCATGCAAACAGACTGAGACTGATACACACACATACACTTCTTGAAAGCCATACTCACATATAGAACACAGACAGACGAACGACAGACACACACACATACATGCCCACATGTTCAGGCATAGGAGAGAGAGAGAGAGA
This sequence comes from Conus betulinus, assembly GCA_016801955.1. NCBI lineage: Eukaryota > Metazoa > Mollusca > Gastropoda > Neogastropoda > Conidae > Conus > Conus betulinus. Next base: position 46,803 of record JADBJO010012839.1, on the reverse strand, counting down.
GAGAGGGGGGGGGGGGGTGGATGGGTGGGGGTTGAGTGGAGTTCAAGCGTGCTACAGGAATTTGGATGGAGGCAGACAGACTTCTTCTTACACTGGCTATCAACTCCTGCGGTCACCCCTAATCTAAGCATGCAACTATAAGTCAATACACAACACACCTACCTAGCCTTGGGGGTGTTTTTTGTATGTATGGCTGTTTTGTTTTGTGTTTTTATCTCACCTTAAAGGTAGCCATACTCCATCTTCAGGGAACTGGGAAGAAAATTTGGAAAAAAAAAGACAGGATGTAGAGCACAAGAGGCAGAAATAAGAAATCTTGAAGAGAAAAAGAGAGCATGACAGGAAAGAGGAACCCCTAACTACCCAACGACAGTGAACGTGATAGTTCCTGTGGTTCCAGAAACAGGAGGGGCCCTTAATTTCACATTCCGCAGTGCCCCACTGCAGGAGAGGCAGAAAGACAAATTGTAGACAAGCATTCTGAAACAAACCATATCAAACGCTGCCTTTTCATTTTGAAAGTGATTTAATAAAGTGATTAATACCGTAGTGGCGATCACAAGAAGCAACTTCCAGCAAAAAACAAATGAACCAACAAAACCAACTGTGTTGCTAAGCAGTCGCAAAGCCCTATTTCTATTATGCACATCAATATCCTTGACCATAAGCATAACTTCATAAGTCAAAGTGTCCACACACCAAATTGAGAGCTGAGTCCAACAGTTCCACTACTGTGGAAAAACAACAACAACAAAAAAATGGTATTTAGGGCCCTCTAAATACCCCCAATCCCACCCCACCCCACTCCAAACTATCTTCCTGACCTTGACCTTGTCAATAGGGTATTTTTGAAAAAGAACAACTAGACATTCTATGTGCAAGAGTTGGGAGCCGGTGGATGATTCCTCCATTGATGAAGGAGATCCATGCAAGTCAAACATTTCACCGGCCAGTCAAAGCTGACCAAAAGTGAACAAAACATTCAAACACAGCCAATTAATGAGGAAGAAGACACAACAATCAAACCTATGTCACAAAAGAGGCAGACATACTTGGAGCAAGGTGCATCCCAAAGAAAAAAAATTGCATGAAATTGAAAAAGAAAATCTTCTCAAGCCCCCCAAACACATCAACACCCCACGCTCTGGAATTGAAAATTCCATGGATGCATTCAGCCTGTTAAAGATACATAAAATGGCCATACATATAGACAAACAACACTACCAAGTAAATAATATGAATCATTCATGTGGTTTATAGCACCATCGACCACTATTGACAACACTACCAAGTAAACAATCACTCAATCATGTGGTTTATAGCACCACCGACCACTATGGGCCACATCAGAGTTGACACCTTGTCAGCTAAGTAAACAAGTGTACATCATGGCTGCCATGCGAGTTGGGTCGCATGATTTTAATTAAGGGGAGAGTATGTAGAGCCTAAAGTTAACGTGAGAGCGTTGGTCTTGAACCTGTATTCAAGACGTGTTTAGCGGCGGAAGGCCAGGTATAGAGTAGCGAGTTCCTCTCTGGAGAGGTAAGCTCGGGCTCTCCGATTGACTTGTGGGTGCAGAGGCCGAGAGCGAGTTGAGAAGTGCAGTCGGTGCACTGAGCGCTCCTGATCGCACCCCGGGTGGGGGTTTGACAGTACTCAGGTTTGCTGGTGGGCACCAGGGTAAGTGTTCAGTTGTAAGGGGTGACAGGGACTATAGGTGTAAAGGGTCGCTTTAAATGTAACACCTGGAGAGGTATTTACACGGAATTCCCTGTTTCACAGTTCTCCTTTATTCAGCTACCCGCTTACGGAGGGCATCCCGGACTGCCTTGGCTGGGGCCTAGCGATGGGCACTGGAGTGGGTGTTCGGAAGTAAGCAGTCTAGTGTGAAAGGTCGTCGCAACTAAGCCCTTGGGTCGAGGAGTTGGCGGAGGGGACCACGAGTCTCTGTGGGATGGAAGCCGGCCTCACTACCCAGGGCATGGGTAGGACGATGAATTGAGGGCCAGGTGTAAAGAAAGCCCGATAACGCAGGAATGATACCGATCCTTGCGTGGTTGTGTGCCATGGACTGGTACTTAAAGAGTGCTAGGGTGTGCCCGTGACTGGTCTCTGTTAGTTCACTTGTTTTTACGTGTCTTTTATGTAAATGGAAATGTTGGCTCTATGCTGAGTGGATGATACAAATTTAAATTAGCAGCCGAAGAGTTATTTCCGGCATTCTTAATTTCTGTTGAGTAAATTTAATAAATTGTAACTCCCTATGGGAGGGGAACTGGGAAATTGAAATTTTTTGTTGTGCACCTTTGGTTGAGTGGAGAGATAGCGTGTGTGCACAGAGTAAGCCTTGTTGTGTGTGTATGGGAGTTTGACCACATGTGACAGTGTTTATTCTTCTTCTTCTGTGTACACAGGCTGTCAAACTCCTGCGGTCACCCCCAATCTAAGCATACAGTCAATACACAACCTACCTACCTAGCCTGGGGGTGGAATTTTGTGGTGTGGCTGTTCTGTATCCCACCTTAAAGGTAGCCATACTCCATCTTCAGAAAATTGGGAAGAAAGCTTGGGAAAAAAAAGACAGGATGCTGAGCACAAGAGGCAGAAATAAGAAATCTAATTTATCTTAAAGAGAAAAAGAGCATGACAGGAAAGAGGAACCCCTAACTACTTAACGACGGTGACCTTGATAGCTCCTGTGGTTGAGAAAATCTCGCTTTGGAATTCCGCTGATACCCCTGAAGTCGGTGTTTTTGAAAATGCAACTGTTTCGGCTCTAGCATTTGCACTACGAGAGCAGTAATATTTCTTGTGCTTGCAAATTACTTTTCTGCTAAAGAAGCCGTTACACCCACTACACATCACTACACCTGTGCTACCCTGCTTCCTTTCCTCAGCAGCTGTTTTCCTTCATCCCGATGCTGGATATTTTTTTTGAGGATTCCTTCTTTTCTTAAAGATTCAAACACTCTCAACTGTTCCTGAGGGGGCAGAAGTAAAGCTGCTTTCACACTCTCTTCTTCCTTATGCTTCCTCTTCATGTGTCTTGAAAGTTTTGCTTGAAATGTCCCACAAAAGACACATGGACGTGGAGGCTTCTTGTAAGTTTTGCATGAAGTGCTTGAAGTGGAAGTTGACTGTGAAAAAGATGCCGACTTTTCTGAAGGCTGGTGTGAACTACCTCCAGTAACAGTAGCCTTCGAGGAAGAAGCTGACCTTGCAACACACTGGGGTGAAGTACCTGCACTAACACTAGTCTCAGAGGAAGAAGCTGACCTTGCAACACACTGGGGTGAAGTACCTGCACTAACACTAGTCTCAGAGGAAGAAGCTGACCTTGCAACACACTGGTGTGAAGTGCCTGCAGTAACATTAGCCTCTGAAGAGGAAGCTGGCTTGGCAGAAAAAAAAGCAGTCTCCGCGGAAGAAGCCAACTTTGCACCAAGTGGTGTGAAGTGTCTGCAGAAACAGTAGTCTCCGTGGAAGAAGCCAACTTTGCACCAAGCTGGTGTGAAGTGTGTGCAGTAACAGTAGCCTCCGAGGAACAAGCTGACCTTGCAGTAGATCGGCGTGAAGTGCCTGCAGTAACAGTAGCCTCCAAGGAACAAGCTGACCTTGCAGTAGATCGGCGTGAAGTGCCTGCAGTAATAGTAGCCTCCGAGGAACAAGCTGACCTTGCAGTAGATCGGCGTGAAGTGCCTGCAGTAAACAGTAGCCTCCGAGGAACAAGATGACCTTGCAGTAGATCGGCGTGAAGTGCCTGCAGTAACAGTAGCCTCCGAGGAACAAGCTGACCTTGCTGTAGATCGGCGTGAAGTGCCCGCAGTAACAGTAGCCTCCGAGGAACAAGCTGACCTTGCTGTAGATCAGCGTGAAGTGTGTGCAGTAACAGTAGCCTCCGAGGAACAAGCTGACCTTGCTGTAGATCGGCGTGAAGTGCCTGCAGTAACAGTAGCCTCCGAAGAAGACGAAAACCTGGCAGTAGACTGGTAGTACATAGCGTCTGATGTGTCAGTAACCTCCAAGGGAGCACTTGTAGGGGTTCCTGCAAACATAACCACCACCAATTGAACTGAACCAAATACCTTTGAAATGGAAGAAAAATATATTAGATGTTTAAAATAGAAGATTCAGTGACATTTACCCTCAAAATGGTTCTCTCTCTCTCTCTCTCTCTCTCTCTCTAATGTTCTTTGGATGAGATGCCACCGGCCACAAGACATCAAACGCATCTGGTAACCCCGTTCTACTGTTCAATAGGAGAAAGCCATTGTGAGCCAATGGAATGGAATCCCAATACATATTACATGCATCCTGTGCGCCAATGACAGTTTACGTGAAGACTCTGGGCACAGGGCAGAATACAAATTTCTAATAAAGAAAAACAAGAATGGAAAAAATTAAAGAAAAAAGCAGAATAGACTCACCAACTACCAAATCTGTACACAAATATATTCACATGAAATGCATTTTGAACCATTTTGCTAATACGTGGGTGAAAAAAATGAAGATTACCTGAGTTGTTTTTCTCTTTAGCCCTGGATAGACATCAGACACATCAGAGTCAGAATCTCCTGTGGAATCGGGAATGTGCTCAGACTGGTCAGAATCGGCGTCCCCCTGAAATAATGACAAAATATTCTCAAGCACTCCAATAGTTTATGCATTTACTTGAGTCCATTACCATAGGCTATCTTTTATTAGTTCAACTGGGTGTCATCCTGGGGTATTAAAAATATACTAAATGAAACTCTACAGCATCATCTTCTGTGCAAAAAATTATCCAAATTCAACATCTCATTTTCTTTAAGTATGTATGTAAGTGACTCTCTCTCCCTCTCTCTCTGTCTCTGTCTCTCTCATCACAGGTACTGTTGTAGTTATTGAACGCAACACTTGCTCTCATAATTTTTTTTCTTATACTGTACTCATCCACGTCATCACACGTTTTAAAAAAAAAAATCCAGTGGTATCTTTCACCTGAAACCCTCTTGAGCGCTAGGGTCTCACTTTGTGGGGGTTACATGAAGAAGAATTAGAACAATGTAACTTCAGAGTAATATAACTATATATATATATATATATATATATATATTTTTTTTTTTTTTTTTTTTTAAGAAAAACAATGAAATTCAGGGGCCACATTTTCATGTCGAACACACTTGGCCATGCAGACCCAACTTGTGTCAGGGATGAAAACAAAGCTAAGCAAAAAACACTGGGAAAGTTGTTGATGGCGGGGGGGGGGGGGGGGGGGGGGGGGGGGGGGTGTACAACGTGCACCACTCTCAGAAAAGTTGTTGAACAGAGGGGAGTGGGGGGATGGGAACGGTGTACACTCTCTCAAAAGTTGTTGAGCGTGGGAGGAGGTGGGCGCGGGAGGGGGGGGGATCGAATGTTGTGCACTCTGTCAATAGTTGTTCAGTAGGAACTGTTAAAACCTGAGGGCTTAAGCCATGGGTCGCCCGGTATGTGATGCTCGACTTTATGAATAAAAAATCTGTAAAACCCCCCCCCCCCCCCCCCCCCCCCAACTTTTGCCAGGTCCAGCCCTGGGAGGGCACAGCACTGCAGCAATGTGCTCTCCGAGTGCAGGCAGTACAAATTTCACAACATTATTTTTTTATTGCATTGGTATACCAAGCACAAGTACTGGTTTACACAAAGCTTTAGCACCACTTACCTGCCTATCTTCCGACACGCCTCTAATTAACTTGTTCAGGGAGCTGGTGTCCATTTTCCAAGTCACTGTCACTACTATCCTCGGTTTCACGGATGATACCCCTGCAATTATAATCAATTGCATACAATCAGTGATATGAAAGACTCTTTAGTTCTGTAAGTGTTCTACTTAGGATGACCAAACTGAAAAACAAACCATGATATCCCCCCCCCCCCCCCCCCCCCCCCCCCCCCCCCCCCCCCCCCCCCGCCTCCCACACTACTTGGTACACTGTGTCACACTGTTTGAGGGGGTCTGTTTTGTCTTTCACATGGGTCAGTTGTTGCCGTAGGGAATTAGTGGATTTGTGGAAAACTTTGCAGCCATGTTGTTAGACAGCTCTGGCTAGATGAAACAGTGCTGATGAAGGCTGGGTGATCCAGCTGAAATATCCCTACAAGAAGTCCCCGATCCTGAGTAAGTACGCCTTTATAATGTCGAATCCAGGATCCAGAAACCTACATTCTTATTAACTATCATCCATACAAATCATGTGTTTACCGCATATGGGAATTGAGCTTCAAAGGTTTGTGCACAAGAAGCGCTCTATTCAGGACTAACAGTGAATCTACACACTTCACAGCCTAGTGGTAGATCAAACGCCAGCAGCAAGCACAGAAAATGAAAATAGCTATAGTAATATTAATACATAAATATTTCAAAACTATTTTATTGTCATTAAAAAAATATTATTATTGTATTACATAGGACCTATCATTGGTCACAGACCAACCTCTAAAAACAAGTGCTTTTCAATCATCACACCACTTTACAGTTTACTCAATGGGCTTGCCTACCCAGGTAGAGCCGACTGATATGCTGACTGCTGGCACTTAGTTATTCCCCATGCCATTCAAATATCACCTACTCATTTTTGGCTCATGTGTGTAAACAAAGTGAGTCTATGTTCTCATGCTATTTTGGTTGTGTGTGTGTGTGTGTGTGTGTGTGTGTGTGTGTGTGTGTGTGTGTGTGTGTCTCTGCATCCATTAATCCATGTATGTGTGCCTGAGTGTAGGCGTTTGTGGTCAACTTTAACGTTGGCAATTTCTCAGCAATTACAAGTGCTGGCAGCGGCCCTTTGTTCCCAAGCGGAACCAGAGGCATAATTCAAGTCAAGTCACAAGTGCTGACAGGGTCAAAAGTGATAGACTTGCACTTAATCACAATGACACACCCTTCCTAGCAAGCCCTAGCATGAAGACATCACGGAATGGTAAAGGCTGTAATTTGTTTTAATTGGATTCTCTAACTAGGAGTAGGACAACTTGAACTGCCTCTAGTGTTCTGTACCAACTTGAGCCTTGAAGGCTTTGCCTCTCGTCATTTATCTCCTTTATCCCTGCAGTTCCACACAGCATGCACGCCATGTTTCATGTAATCCATTTTCACCGGCACAAGATGACCTACACTTTTGAAATATCAACCAGAAAGTAACAGTTTTCAGCTTTGTAAGAAACACCAGGCAGATATCTTCAATCTACTTGATCTTTGACAAGGTAAATTGACCTCCCCTACTCTTTTCGATTTTTCAACTGCTATGAGTTGAGTTTGGTTTTTTTTATGTGCAGGGATCTAGGGTCCGACTCGTTTATAATTATTGTCCCCAAGATAACACGCCAAAATAAGGCAGGAATAGGATTGACTCTAAAGTAATCTATAAGATATAAGAAAGAAACTATAGTTCAAAATGCCAAATGTTTTTGAAGCATGCCAGTACACCCTTAAAAATGCAGCATTTTCTTCAGTCTTATAAACAAAGATTCCATAATTACAGAATGCTTAAACTACACAAATGATGTTCAAGCAAGCCAAAAATCCAAAAGATACTTACTCGTTCTTAAGGTAGCCAAACAAATCTGAAAATGTGGCCATGAGCAAAGAAGGCAAGCCAATGACCAACTTGGACAATTCAACCTGACCCACAGGAAGTAAACACGCAGCTTGTCTGAAAGAAAAAAAAAAGTGATAATAGTATATATTGCCTTTTTTATGTAAGATAAGATACGTCTTTATTACCAAGTGTACATGAGTCACAAAGAATATTGGGAGGGATAGAGCACAAGCTAACAAACATTTCGAGCTCAAGCTCAGTCATTTCACATAATCATAAACTAAGCAAAGGTTGAATATTGGAAGAGTACACATAAGCTTGTCTAACAACCCCCACCCCCCAAACTCGCCCAATCATGCGCGAACACACACACACACACACACACACCACACACACACACATTCTGTGAACTGGGAATAGAATTACTGAATAGACGGTGCACATAGCTGTCTAAAAAAAAAGCACTCACACACATATCGAAACATACATGGCTAGTGTAATTGATGGCGAGTCTCTGTCACACAGAATGACAAGATTCTGCATTTTGATTCAAGGCTTCGATAGCTTTTGGAAAGAAAATATTTGTGACGCTCCGCCACGAAATGAGTCGCATTGTCCCTCACCGAGTTTTTCGCTAGGGCCGATTTTAGGCAGATGGGGGTCAGGTTATGGATTTTTAGATTTTAATGGAATATTAACCTACAGCCTTTCTTCTGTCTTCCATGCAAATATTAAAGTGTAAATATGTTTCTTTTTTGCCCAAAAAAATGCTTTTGAAAAACACATAACCTCTTGTTTTGCCAGCTTACAAACCGATAAAATTGATCAAATTGACAGGCCCTCATCCCCGAAATATTGGAATGGACCTGTCGAATGATACCTCGTTGGAAAGGTCTAGACCTCTATTTTTAAACTGAAACCCTTTCAGGGGTCAATTTCCACGGTGTAAGCCAATCATCGTCCTTAAAAAAGGGGTATGACGTATAAACAAAGCGTCACTAAGGTGGGATTCCCACTGATGGTTGGCCCAAAGGCGTTCACGTGACCAACACAAGCAACAATGGCGGCTTCCAAAGCGAACACGCCGGAGAGTCTTAGGGCTAATATTTGTGATTTTTTTTAACAAGATCGGCTCGCGATGCCAACATATTTTCATCATCAGATGAACATGACATTTACGGGCTGGAGACTGAATATTTCCTGGACGACGATGGCAGTGTTTCAACCGATAACGAAGAGGAAATGGGTGATCGAAGTGATATTGACAGTCAGTGCTCCGAGACCGGCTCGGATCACGAAGAAGCACCTGCACTCGTCCAAGTTCAAGAGCCCAATCTGTCTGTGAATGCCGACATAGACAGCGAAACCATGCTTGGACCTGATGCTGAAAGGCTGAAAGTTGAAGCTTTCGACTGCAAGTGTCGAAATCGCCATGTGGCAGGTGCAAGCAGTGTCGTGACTGACAAGCAAAGCAGTGAAACTGACAGTGCTGAGCCAGTGTCCAAAAAAGAAGGGATGCATTGCACAGTTCACTTCTGAGGACATACTGGCAAAGAGAATGACCATGGCTGAATTATCTGAAGGTAAGCACACAATTCAGTTAATATTTACTGTCACTGCATAATTGTTTGATTTGTGTTTAATTGTGGCAAGGTAAACATGATTAAACCAAAAGCATAACCTCATTGTGATGAGTCATGCATGCACACACACACACACACACACACACACACACACACACACACACACACACACACACACACACACACTCACTCACTCACACACTACATATATTGTTATGCCCACACACATAGTCATACAGTGATTCTATAAACACACACACAATGTATTATGCACAAGATGTACACACACACACACACACACACACACACACACACACACACACACACACACACACACACACACCATAAGCTTAATGCTGATGTAACTGAACAAAAAATAATCATAAAGAGAGAAGCCCTCTCTGTTAAATCTAATTGTGATCAATATGTTTGTTTTTAACTTTACAAAATGCATTATGCTGGTATGTGATAGTATGTGTGTCAGTTGCATGATTAAGTAATTGTACACTGTACAGTATGTGTGTGTGTGTGTGTGTGTGTGTGTGTGTGTGTGTGTGTGTGTGTGTGTGTGTGTGTCACTTGTATTCTATGAATGAATAATAATTATTGTACAGTGTAGTGCGTACATTGTGTGTGTGTGTGTGTGTGTGTGTGTGTGTGTGTGTGTGTGTGTGTGTGTGTGTGTGTGTGTTTTCTGTATGCACACATGTGTAAATGAGTGGGCAAAAGGCTATTTTAATAGTGTGTGCTTGTGTGTTACTATGTTTTGGTTTTAGTGTGTATTGTGAGGTTCAAATTAACCAGGCATTTGTAATAACTAACTCTTTCTAAGGTGACTCAAAGTAAGACTTTTTTTTTTTCAGCTTAGAAGGACATGGTGCTGCATGGAATGCTTGCGTGTACCCCCATGAACAACTCAGAGATCACTGTGGGCAAGCCTTGTCGCCAGAAGACCAGAGAACATCAGCGCACAACATACACTGTCGACTTCAAGATTGTCTGCAGGGAATCTTTTAAGTTTATTTATTGGTAAGCAAATAACACTGAATCAGAAATTTGCAGAACTAGAACTTCTAGTTTTATTAATCCTTAATTTTTTTTTTCTTGTCTCTCTTATTTTTTCCCAATGGAATCTTTTATTTTTTTATTTTCCTCCTCGCCTTACTCTTTTCAGTTTTTGTGACTCAATCTCATCATGCATATCTGTCTGTTTCACAACTGATTAACATTGTCTACTAGAATTAAATTTGATATTTAGCTAATAAAATATAGATTTAATTTTACTTTTTCACCTTTTTATTTTAAACCTTTTGGTTATAGTGGTATATTAAAATGGAAATATTATGAACATTTGATTTACAATTCATTAATTTCATTTTATTTTCAACTGAGTATTTTATACTAAATTGTCAATATTTTCTTAGGCAGAAATATTTTGTGACTGCTGCATAAAGACTGTTTGAAACAGACAAAATGTCAAATGTTTACACCGCTAGACACAGCTTACATTACTGCTTTTTACAGTTTGAGGAATTCCCTGAGCAGACAACCCTTACTTGGATAATCACAAAATGTCTCTGACTTGGACATTCCACTGCTCTAACCCAACATCACCACCCCACCGCCCCCTTAGCCACACATACAAGCAACTTAAAGGTGTGAACCACCAGACAGACTTCTCAGCGCACATCTACCGGACACAGGGTCCTTTCTTCAAGTAGAATGATTTGTCTATTCCTGGTTTGTCTGGGGGGTAAGTTTCCTCGTCTAAGAACTATGAATTTTCAACTTCTGTTTCAGAGCGAAGTGTAGCTAAGAAACAGCTGATTCAACGCTTTTACTGCGTTTAGTCATGAACAAGCTGTACCGCTTACTGCTGTGTGCTGGTGTTGTGTGTGTGTGTGTGTGTGTTCAGGGCACCGTTATATGCTTGGAAAGCACTTTCTTTCTTCAAAATTGGCAGCTAGCAGCAGCCCTCCCTTCCATTGTTTGTTGGAAACCCACAGGGAACGGATCCTGTCGTTGGCAGTTGCAAAACAAAACACTCATGTGAGACTGATAGGTTACGCAGTACTGGTATCCCGGAAGATATGAGAGATTGGTGGAAACAGGCTTCAGGAACTCAGATGGCTCACGTAGAGGTTGTGGAGGCAGGACTCAGACGCAGAGAAGAGGGACATTTTACAAAAGGCCAGCGGGTGTGGACCACAGCAAAGCTGGCAACAGATGCGCCAACATGATGAGATGGGCCCCGATTCACCCATGTCGCCGGATGACTGCTTTGACCTTCAGCACCAGAGCAACAGTGGCAGCCAGGATGCAAGTTACAGCTGTGACATTCTTGCGCCGAGCAAGTGCCTGATTGCCCAGAGCCGCTCTCCAGCCTGATGGCTATTTTTAGACTTGCCGTCTCGTACAATGTTGCTCCTGAGCATTCTTGGAGTCTGCTGTGATGCGCTATCTCCCACCGCATGGATGAAAGCTTACCTGCATTTTGATGAGGTCTATGTTCCTCAGCTGGCAAGTGCTGCGCATCTCACGTATGGGCTCTTCTTCTGATGCCATCCATTTTTCCAGCATTTTGGCCATGGCGGAGTAGCGATGCGTACTTTACCCTGTGACACTTCGACAGCTTCCCCGGCTCTAGAACAATCACCTAACGATCTATTGTGTACGAGGCGATACCATGCCTCGGCGCATAGTACATGCAGGGCCTTCCCTTACCTATCCATACATTACCTACAACTCAGTCTTAATTAGTACATGTGCGCACAAGCCATACAGCCAAAGCATGTGCGTCCATGTACGTTGTAAGACAAATGATACTTTCCTTTCGGTTGATCTTGAGCACAGCTCGCTGCAATGACGTCTATCAAGCCGTATTGTGTTTAAGTCCCCGCTACTCTTCACCCTGCGCAATACATTATATCGCCTGTGGCCATAGTCAGTGCACGGATTTTCACCGAGCAGAACACCCCACCACAGCGGCAATACACACCCTCATGCCCTGCGGCGTCCAGCCACCCATTGCACCCCCCATGGGCCACAGAGGCCGGCCGTCGAGAACGCACCCTCCACAACCTTCTGACGTACTGCTTTATGGTCTCATCCCCAGTGTGACTGACGTTTGCATAGGCATTTTTTGCATCGTCTGTCATCATTTGTTATAGGACAGGCTGCACTGGAGGGTTGCCGCACCCCCCCCCCACTCCCTCGACCCACACCACCCACCATGTATCTTATATCGCTTCTTTCCCGCTCAGAAAGGGCGTGTACCTGTGACACTGGATATGTGAACATGACATCACTGATAGTGCGGATGGGCCAGCGTAGGCATCGAAATCATGACTACAGCTAGTATATACTGCCATCGTGTTGCAGCACTGACCACAGTGCCAGTGTCTTCAGTTTTTCTCCCCCCCCTGACAATTAGTGTCAGCTCCCTGCACTTGTACAATTCCAGTGGCAGCCCTTTACACTATTATCTTGGAACAGTGTACCTCTTTCATGTTCACTGCCATTCCAGCCTCGGCATGCCCATATCATGAGTTCCTTTGCCCTTTCACCGTTTGTGATTTCATGCCAGTTTGCTTACCCCTACCCCCGTTTCTCCCAGTTTCACTGTATTCATTCAGTCTTTTCAAAACGATCTCTTATTTACTGTAGGCCGCACACGACAACCTCTTTTTGTTCCGCCTTCGGGGAAGCTACACAGATTCTAGCGGTGTTGGGAGCGCAACGAGGCAAACTTCCAAGAATTCGCCCCAACGCGCTCGTACCCCGGCTTCTTCCTTCTTCTCGGCGTCTATTTTTCCCTTATGTCCCTGCCACGCTATTGGTTATTAGACCGTCCTGCCCCAGCCCTCAGTCTACAGTAGATGCAGCTAGAGACTGGATGGAGTAGAGAGACCTGCAGTTCAGTTCAATTTCCTGGAGGACATAGAGCATGGTGTCTTCATGGTCTGTGAGTTGTTAACAGCACAGTTACTCTCATCCATTGTGTACTATGGGTCCAAAGCTTCCTGTTTGTTTTCAGTCACTTATCCAGACCCTCCCTCCCCTTCATTCCCGCTGTTACCGAGGGGGGATGGCGGGTTGGGGGGCCGGGTAGATCTTTTAGGTTGATAGTTGGTGTGTTTTGGGTTTTGTGTTGTCGTAATAGAGTGTCATATACTAATTGTATGATGAATCTCTAACGAGCATAGTATCAGACAGACTAGGCGAGTATAATGAAGTAAATAAGACCACACAACCTCCGAGCAAGGATTAGGCCGTCAGAGTCGCACGTTATAGCCCTGATGGCTATAGTATGTGAATTACAATTTAAGTGATAACCATACTAGAATCACACGTGTCTTATAGACAGCTGGACGTGATTACTTTATCCTACTCGCTGCTTCGCACTCACTTCGGGATAAGCTTCCAGTAAGATGCCTACACACACGAAGCTATTACCTTTGTCTCTTTGAAACATGTCCTATCCGCACGACATTAAATCGCCCTACATTACTCCCACTTTGTGTTTCGGCACAATTTAGTCACGATCGATTTAGTGTGATCCGGACTAATCGAATGGTCATGTGCAGTGTAGCGAAGTTCTTTTCCACCCCCCAAGACCATCTGGCTTTCATTATAGTCTTAGATCCTTTCCCCCCCCCTTCCTTTTTTATATTCCGACTTCATCCGGTTCAGGACTATTCCGTTCATGATCACCATGTGTGTTTTAATTGACTTGTGTTCTGTGCCCTTTTTTTTCTTTTTGCACATTTCTCTTTTCGCTGTCTTGACGGTTCTGCGTTAATGATCCCTTTATCTTACCAACAGACAAACAAGTTTAACGCTTGCCACAAATAGTCGTCCAGTCTCCCACTACATCTGCTTCTTTACATGCTTGCCTCGGAGGACCTTAGTATTGTGTACGATAGTTACAACAGACTATTATCACAATACACATTTCCAGGATTTTTCTCTTCCCTCTCCTCACGAGACGAACCTCGGCACGTAAGGTGCATTTTTATGTGAACTGCATATTTGTGGATGGGAGGCGCATGGTCCCTCAGTCATCCCCACCAGTTTGGCACTAAATTCCGTCGATTTTCAGTTCTCTTGCTGATTCTCAGGCTTGTATTTCGCTTATCACCACACCCTTCCCCCCCCCCCTGCCACCCCCCCCACAAATTGAGGTCGTGAAGTGAACTTCCACAGCTAGTACCTTTGAGATCCATATATTCTTGTATTTTTCTTCCCCCACTAAGCGATTTACGGAGGGCGATGTGGAGGCTGAGTGTCTTGAGCGTTATTGGGCGGACTTACTGCTTTTTGCAACTGCTAGTATAGATTTCAGCCAAGACGGCAGTTTACACTCACAACCCTAGGATCTTGGTGGCCAGGTGTGACAATCACATTTGCAGGGCGGAAAACATTGCCTTCTTGTGTGTGCGGCAGGGGTACAGCATAAGCCGAGAGCCCAGAACTACTGTACAGACTGCTACGTTAATTCTCTACTACACTTTCTCGCTCATCTACTGCTGAGTCTCTCTCTCTCTCTTCGTCTTCTATTTGTGTCCCTTCCTTAGAATCTTTGTACGCTTTTTGTACTACACGCTTCATGTTTTTTCCGTGTCTGATTCACCTCATTAATTTTTTTTAAACTCATCTCCACCAAAGGATTCTTACTGCGTGGCAATCTCTTTTTGCTCTATACCTGTTACCTTCGAACGGCTGCTGGTTCCCGCTTATCTCTTAATTTGCCTACGACAGGCGCATGTCTCTGGAGGCGTTTTTCTCTTTGTTTCCCCATTTTATATCTATTCCCCCCCTTTCCTTTACCCATCTCATTTTCTCTCTATCTACCCTCTGTTATACAAAGCTCCCCACATCTCTCTATCCGTCTGAAGTCACTCCCCAATTTTTATAAATCCACCCTACACCCTGCCCCACCTGTCCATAGCCTGCCTGCCCCCCCCGCCCCCCCGCCCCCCCCCCCCCCCCGCTTTTCTCTGCTTTTTTCGTATATGATTATCCTGTGGCTCATGATCAGGATTCGCTCGCGGCGGTACTTAGGAGTTTTCGACATCTAGAGACGTCGTTTCGCTGGGTTTTGAGTACTATTCTTAGATCTCTACTAAGTTGTTCTCTGGTCGTCAGACTACCGTCATAATTTCAGTAGAGGTGTTTTCCGGCACCACACCATTTCGTCATTCGTGAGATTAGGAGCATCACGTACTAGTCCATTATACCACCCGCACTCAAGCTAAAATTCTGCGACTAAAAGAAGATCTACAACTGTAGTGAGCGATTGATGTACAGCGAGAGGAGAGAGAGAGAGAGGCTCTCTCTCTCTCTTATCTTCTCCGTTCTGTTATCCCTCAAATTTCTCTGTTTATTTAATTATCTACTCTCCACCCATCGTCCATTGACCTCACCCCCTCTGTCCTTCCCCCTTATTGGGCGAGTCGTTCTTTACAGATCTATCTCTCTTTGTCTCAATGGGTATCTATCTACTTGATGCACAAGTTGTCAATACACACGCCACTCTGGTGTGACCTTTCGTTGCCAATCCCATCTCAACCCTTTTTAAACCCATCGGCCCTTAGTTGGCTTCCTCCCCCCCTTCCCCCCTCCCCCCCCCCCCCCCCCCCCCCCCCTCCCCCCCCCCCCCCCTTCTTGTGCCCTTACCCTCACTCCCTTTATACTTCGCTCAATCACGGGTTTAAGCCCCTTGTGTGTCGGTTATTTTTCACCGAGTATCTTTCCCTCCCCCCCCCCCCCCCCTTCCCCCTTCACCCCCCCATTCAATCACCAACTTGGTGAGGAAACTGTGGTCTACATCTGAGGGAAATCAAAGGAATCCAGACACAAACTGATCGGGATCAAAAAGCCCATTTTTCTTATCCTTTCGTTTTCACAAAACGCTCTGATCATCTACTAACACGCCTTTGAAGGTACTATTGGATGTTTAAATGGCTCCCGTTGTTTTCACAATTGTTAACTTCTACATTGATAACAGATGCGATCTCCTTATTTCACTCGTATTCAGCCGCCACCTTTCGCCTCCCAGCCCCTTAACAACGTTACTTTGCTTGCCCATCCTTTCACCTTCCTTTCGCAACACACTACCACAGTCCTGCACCTCCTTCTCAGTTGTCATTCCACTATCCTTCTTTTCCCTCCACTCTCCCAGGCATTTCCCCCTTCTCGCTTTCGACTCACTGCTTTTACTGCGCCACCTCCTATATGATCCACTTCACCCTTAACATTTTTTTTCGCCTTTCCTTCCCCATGACAATTAGTCCCATCATTCATATTATGTGTATTCCCCGAACCAATCTGCACCCATTTCCGTTTTCTACAGCGGCCCACACTCCACTCATCCTCCCTCACCCCTCAGTGTCTCTCAACCAGCATTTGACCATGTTTACCTGCGTGCGTACACTCGCTATGCGACTAATGTGTAACCAACGATCAACTGTATTTTGATCTTTCGCCACTCCAGTGTCACGGGTATAATCTTTCCCCTTCTTCGCCTCCCCCTTACTTCCATGGTTCCAGTGTTCACTCTCTCGGCTGCCTCCGGGCCTGTTTGACATGCTCCTTGATTATTTTATTAACATTCTTTTTATCATTACTACTAACATCTTTCGAATGGCATTCTTAGAATCTAACCCTGAGTAGTTAACTGGTGTATACGTAAACATGTCCAAATTGTAGGTTAATCGGTCCTTGGTGAGGGTTAACTGAAAGAATAGGAGCTGTGGACTCTATACCATTAGTCCCAGGCACTGTGGCGCAGATAGTCTACCAATACCATATGCTACGGTACACGTATTCTTCTGGCCCCACCTCCCGTCCATGCTCTCTCTACGCTTCGCGCGCTGTCACGCGCAGAACCCGTAACTGCATTAAGTACGTCTGTCTACATGCCCCTGACACATATGTCCGCTAGCGATTGCTTTGCCCCATCCTAAATCTTCCCTCACTTCTATTCACTTGCCAAGCTATCTTTTTCAATACCAACAGAACATTTCCCCTTCCCCCTCCCCAAATCAAATATTCCTCTTTCCCTTTCTCTACTTCTACTCCCACATTTTTACAACCTTCCGAGTACCCACATGTACATCAACCTTGAGACAATGGTTCTATCACCACATTAACTACTCAGAGTCAGCACCACACTATTGTTCCTTTTACCACACTTTCACCCCCTCTCCACACAAATCGCTCTCTTCGCTTTTTGCATACTTCCAACTACTGCATCCTCCCCAACTACTTCTTTACATATACCCACCACATGCCCTCACCTATCCCCCCTCAGTTCTCTCTCGTATTTCAGATCTTCATTACCTCTCCAGTACATACTCAGCCTCAGGTGGTATTAGCTATTGGATGTTACCGATAACAAGGAAATTCACCATCAACCGGGACGTGCCGGTAGCCGTGCGTGGAATTACTTTCGTATCACGAAATAGCGCGAGCAATGAATGCTCTTTTTTCCTCACTTCTGCCCCTATTTTCTCTCAGACTGTCGTCTCAGTTTCCGCTGCGTTTGCTCCCCTTTTTTCTAAACTCTCTCTGATGTTTATCCGCATTATTTTCTCCCCTCTCCCCCTCTTCTAGATCCTTTTTCCGCCCCCCCCGTTTTCTACGTCCCCTCCTCTCGGGGGCCCATCGTTTCCGTTTGCTAGCCCCCCCTTGGGGTTTTCTCTCTCGCGTGTGTGTCTCCCCTTGTTCCCCGCCCCCCCCCCTGTTGGGCAGTCTCGGGGGGTCCGTCCGGGGCGGGGGGCTGGGGGAGAGGGGTATGGTGTAAGAGGGTGATAACCTCCACACGTGCACAGTGTAGAGGCACTAGTGATAGTAATTTGCCACCTTGGCTAGAAGCGCTGATTGATCGTCCATTGTGTCACAGTGTTCGATGCGCTTGATCTCTTATTTATCGATTTTTTCCAGTGTAGGAGCGACTGTATGTGTAATGTTTCACTCGTCGTAGAGCTCTTATTGAGATTTCGCAGTTCCGTGGGCCGGCCTTGTAGAGGTAACATCTATAGCTAGTCATTGTGCCCCGTAAACGCTGTTGGGTAACCACACAAGTTCGTCTTGATTTTCTCAAATTGTGTCAACAGTCCCAGTGAGGCGCCCACTCTTTGTTATACTCATTGTGTTTCCTCCGGTGTCTCGTCCTCCCCTTGATTTCCTGCTATTTTTTGACGACTTTAAGGTCCTACCTCCCCGTTCTACTTTATTCCTTGTTCCTTTTCGGACCCTTTTTTTTTTATGGTATTTTCTTACTTTCCCGTCTGGTCTCCCTTCCAACTTTTATCACCCGTCCTTTCAATCTGTTTCCTTGACTTATCTCCTTTAACAAATTCTATTTCAAACCAACTTATCCTATTATCTCTAATGTCTGTTTGAGGACATTCCGAACTGTGGTGTTTTACACGCTTAATGCTTGGAATTTCGTCTTGTCCGTGCGCCTTTCGGGTGCTCTGAGCCTTCTATCCATATCCCCCACCCTCAAATCCCAAGTATATCTTGTACGTAAAGAGAATCGCTACAAAGTGATGGTTCCACGATGGCGTCATCGATCACCCTTTCCGACCGCCTACATCTCACACACCTCTTCCCCTTATACGACTAATAGATGCCCTCACCATCATGTATGGCCCAGCTCTTCAAGACCTATTACTACACTTTATTTCCTGTCTTGACCCTCCACATTCCCCCCGCCCCACGCCCACCCCCTCGATATGTCACACCCTTCCTTACGAGACACCACCTCCCCTCTGACCTAACTCCGACCAACTTCTATCCTACCTTTCATGCTCACGGTTTTTATAGTAGTCCTCCCTTTTCTCACCCCCACCCACCTCACACCCCCCTGAAGACCCCCCCTACACCTGATCGTTTTCTTCATACCCCCACCGGCTCCCTCCTTTTTACCCCGCGTAATGATACTATGATCCCCAATCTCTTCTAGTCCAATGTCACCCATTTTGAGCTGCACTGTATCGTTTGCCTGTCAGCTTTTATTCAAGACCCATGAGCGCAGGAACTTCCTTGCTATTTAACTTATGTCCGCGCATTAGGGCGAAGTGCTTCATGCGAATGAGTCCTTTCCTTATTTCCCCTTTCTCTCCAATCTGTATTCCTTTCCTTGATTTTCCCCTTATATTCTATTCGCAGTATGGTCTGTTCGCGACTGTAAATTGAAGTATCTTTAAGGTCCTGAATTACGAATGGGACTTAAGCTCCAACCCCCCATATTCTTAAATTGGCATGTGCAACCTGCCCACTGTGCCCACAACATCTAAATGATTAAATTTGAAGTGTGGACCAGATGAATTACCCCATCCCCCCCTCTTTTGGCATCAGTATCACTCAAGCATTCTTGTATCAGACCCATGTTTTCACACCCCCTTTATTCCTATTCGCCAATTCTTCGTTATCATAAACATCCACTTCATTTGACCCGGATTCAACCATGCCTTCACTTCCTGTCACACTGTGGCTTTGGTCGTCTATTGATATACTCCAAATGTTGGTTACATCGCCACCACGTTATTACTAGAACTAACTACCCCCGATTATTGCTCTTTCTATGTTCCTCGGCCACTGCTTTTGCTTTGTCTACTCCCTCCCTACTTTTGTCCATGGCACCCAATCCCTCGTTGTTAGCTCTACCGTCCAGTCCAGCTTACGTATATAACTACGTAGTTCAACCCCTATTATTTTGCGATCCCTTCCCCCTGTTTAGTATTTTGCCGACCAGTATTGTCCCCCCTTTGAGCCTCTCTCTTATATTAGCCTCCACTCCTTTCTTGGTCTCTTTATTGAGTTGCATCCACATTTCGTATGTAGGATCAACTACTATATCCCAGGTTTTTTCGTTTGCTGTGGTTTGATCTCCCTTTACCTCACTTTTGCTCGCCCCGAGAATTATATTCACCTTTATATTTTTAGCCGTGCCAACATACCTATATCTTCGCTTGACACCTCATTTATTCCATTTTTCTGGCCTTATCAAATACGTTATTCTTCTTTTCCCATTTATTTTGTTACTGGTACCTCCAAGATTCATACAATTACTCGTGGTCGCCTTTTTATGTCCATTGAACACGTATCAGTCTTGACAGCACTGGTTACATTCTTTCAATCTCCCGACCTGTGGGTCTTCTCCTCCAAATCCCATTGTTTCATAGTTAAATGTTTATTATTCCCATTACATTATGCCGGGGCCATCTCGTATAGTTCTCACCCCAGTGGATTGTGTCACTCCTGCCGTTCGTATAGCCCAGAGTTACAAAGTCGGTTTGAATCACTATATTAGCCGCCCCCGGTACCAAGGGATAAACAGGGACGCCGTAACTCTCAATACGAATGACAGTTTTATATCAAACTTTAACGTTGTGGGTACATAACGTCCCCCGACTATTAGTAGGCCTTTGTATTCCACTATATATTTATATATCTATACTATATCTCATATATATGTATTATGTTTACCCACTACCGCACGATATTCCTGTTATATGTTCTTACTAGATCTATACATTACACTGATTATTTATATATTTACCTGTGCAGCGTGTTGTTTGTCGTGTGTCCCGTGTGTGTTGTTGTTATATGGTGAGGTAGGGTGCCCGTTTTATGCGCTTTGGTTTACCATATATCTATACATATACTATTATTTTAGAGCTATATTTACTATGTTAGTAGTCATCCTATGGATGTATCTATAATGTATTTATTATCCCACCATTATATGTGTTGCTTGTTGTGTGCGTCCGTTTGTTGTCTGTGGTGTGTGTGTGTGTTAGTGTGGCTTGGTGTGTGCTGTTTCGACCCTGCGCTTTCTCTTGGGCAAGCCGCCCCCCCATGATTGAGCGCCGCTCTTTCTCTTACCGCTTTCCCCTTTCTATCCTCTGCGCTGCTTTCGTTTGCCGTGCGTCTCGCTTTTTGTTCACGCAGAGTTGTTATCCGGCTGCGTCGAGTTCTGATTCATGTGAGTGTGGTATGTGTGTTTTGCTGTGATTGGTCGCGCCACGCCTTTTTCTCACGACACCCGCCGGCTGTGCGTTTCAGATGCATGTACCTTGTAGAATTAGTAAGCCGATGCTTGAGACGACTCCCTTTTGATGAGGACGAGACTTTGACGATTTTTCCTGGCGTATGACGAGAGAGAGAGGAGAGGGACGAGACAGAAATTAATTTTGTATGTACGCCACGTGCGTATATGCGGGTTATGTGTCATATCTACTATATGTGTGTTGGTGTGCGTTTGTGTGTCTCCTAGTGTGAGTGGGTGATGTGTGTGACTGTGTGGTGTGTGGGTTGTGTGTGTGTGTGTGTGGGTGTGAGTGGTGGTTGAGTGGGTATGTGTTTGGTGTGTGGAATGTGGTGTGTGCGCGAGCGCGTGGCGCGGTGTAGGTGTATGTGTGGGTGTGTGTGTGTGTGTGTGTGTGTGTGTGTGCGCGCGCGGGTGTGTGCGCGTGTGTGTAGTGTGGTGTGTGTGCGGTGATGGGATGTGTGAGTGCCGGTGCGTGCGTGCTGTGTTAGTGTGTGTGTGTGTGTGTGTGTTGTGTCGTGTGTGGTGGTGTGTGTGTGTGTGTGGATGAGAGAGAGATACAGTGCGTGCCGTTTGCACGACCTGTTGGCGTCGTGCGTGTGTGTTGTTTGTGTGTTGTGGTGTGTGTGTGTGTGGTTGTTGTGTGTGTGTGTGTGTGCGTGTGGGGTGCGAGCGTGCGTGTGTGCCATGCGTGTGTGTGTGCGTGTGTGTGTGTGTGTGTGTTGTGTGTGGGTGTGTGGTGTGTTGTGTGTGGTGCCCGTGCGTGTGTGTGTGTGTGTGGTGTGTGTGTGCGTGTGTGTGTGTGTGTGTGTGTGTGTGTGTGTTGCCGTGGCGCGCGCGCCCGCGGGTGTGTAATAAAAGGGCCCAAGTAAGGTATCAGGGTGGTTAATTGCGGTCACCTGTATGATACATTTGATTGTAATTGTATGGACACACATTCCTGTGTTTATGCTGGATGATGACAAATAAGCTATTTATCATGTGTTCAGCCTTTATACAAGTATGAACGTTGTTGGTGCGTTGTGTGTGTGTGTGTTGTGTGCTGTGTTGTGTGTGTGTGTGTGTGGTGTGTGTGTGTGTGTGTGGGCTGTGGGTGTGAGTTGAGTGTGGTGTTGTGTGTGTGTGCTGTGTGGTGTGTGGTGTGTGTGTGGTGCTGTGTGCGTGCAGTGTGTGGTGTAAAAATTACGCATGTGCGAACTGTGAGTCTGCCTGTGTGTGTGTGGGTGTGTGTTGTGTGTGTGTGTGTGGGTGTTGTGTGTGTTGTGTTGTGTGTGGTGTGTCGTGAGTGTGTTGTGTAGGGGTGTGTGTGTGTGTGTGTGGGTGTGTGTGTGTGTGTGTGTGTGTGTGTGTGTGTTTGGTGTGTGTGTGCGTGTGTGTCCGGGGCATATTTCGAAAAAACTGGGTGAATTCATTGCGGCTTCAACCAATGAGTGAAATAATTTCTAAATCCGTTAGGAATATCTATCATTCCATTTTGAGCTTTGGTTCTGGTCATAAGGTCAGCCAAAACGGTTGTCAAGCGTTTGTGATCAGCATCTAGATCTGTAAATACATCTGTTTAATGAAAAAATTAATTTTTGGCCCCTGTGTGAACAAGTACCCCCTTCCCCCACCCCCCCCCCCCCCCCCCCCCCCACCCCACCACCTATCGTCCTCCCCCGTGTGTCCCCCACAGGAAATTGAGTTTTGTCCCCTTTACGACTCCCCACTGCCACCTTCATCTCTTTACTCTGTCTATTCAAATGCACGTGATACAAGCAGCTTGGGTTGTATTTGTGGAATTCGAGCATCAACATAAAAATGAAAAAACAAACCAAGTAGGGTAACTCTTGCTCCCATTATAAAGTAGACCTACACGCTCTAACTTCAACACGAAGGCTGCTTGCGACGCCGAATCACCCCTATCAGACACGACAGCACAGAGAACACAGCATAGCCTTGTAGATTGTGTCCAGTACGGGGTATAAGGAAAGCTTGGAACATCTATTTTCGGGGAACGTTTCTTGGTTTGTTCTGGTTGCTCTGTGCTGTCATATCTACTCGGCGCGATTCCGTGTCCTAAGCAGTACTTGTTTGGAGTTATGGGGGTGTATTTATTTCATTCGTTTTTTGAGAGTTGGGACTTACATGATGTGAGACGTAAATACTTTACAGCAGAACTCCATTAAAAGCTTGTTCAGAGATGTCTCACCTGATGTGGTCTTTGAATTTTCTGAAAGAAATTAAACATCCCTTCATTGATCTAAGATTTTACGGAAGAAAGGTATTTAACGAAAGTTTTCAGTGTGTTTTTAGAAGGTGTATTTACAGAGGGTTGTGTGTGAATGATTTTGGTTAATGACTTGTGAGTTGACTTCAAAGTGGTGACAGCCCTGATATGGCCCTTTGTGGTCGGCTGGGCTATAAGCAACATTACCTTACCTCCACTAGTATTGAGCCAAAGACTAACCCTGTTAAAAAGGAACATCCAAGGAGTTGTTTAATTTAACAAATCAGCACAAATTTGTCAAAAGTACGGCTAAACTTGCATTGCCAACAACAAATTAAAACGATGTTGCAACAATTTAGAGAGAGGACAACCCTGATTGCTACGTTTGGTGCGGCGACCTCTCATTTTTAGTGACTTGATTAATGAGGGGAACAAAGTCTGTTTGAACCGTGCTGGAATCTGGATTACAAGAGCATAACAGGCCGAGACCTGGCCATTAGGATTTCTGGGTATTTGTAACTAATTTGTGTAGCTTTCGTATTTTCAAATTTTTAAAGGGGATTTAAAGTAAACCCGCTAGCTTGACAGAAGAGACAAACAAATTACAAGATAAAACACGACGCGTTTTCGACACCTCGTGGTCTTTTCAGCAATAGAAAAAAAAACATACTTCAGAGAATAAAGCATACGAACGAGATGAACGAGCGATCCACTTATCTTTCCCCAAATTTCGTCGGCACAAGAGGTTTTTCAGTATTGTAGGCCTTAATTACACATCATGACAGGCCTTTTGTAAAAGGCCCCCCGTAAAAAAACCTTTTAATTCTATGAATTCCATAAAGTTTAGCTCTGCAGTTCAGAAAATAACCTCCCTGGCACTCAGTTTCCCAATTACGCCTACCTAAACCTGTCCATTTTTACTTTTATACAAGCATAAACTAACCAAAGTTACCCCCACCCTAACCCCATCACAAACACCCCCTCATGTTTTTTTTCGGTGTTTTTTTTTTTTTTGTTTTTTTTTTTTCTTTTTTTTTTTTTTTTTTTGTTTTTTTTTTTTTTTTTTTTTTTTTTTTTTTTTTGCCGTTTTTTTTTTTTTTTTTTTTTTTATTAATTCCAAAGATCCCTCCCATTTTAGATCACTTGCGATAATAGATCATGCCCAACCCACCCTCCATGTAAGCACCACTTACATCGCCCCCCCCAACCCGCGCAAAACTCCAAGTGCGAGACATCCATTTCATTACATCCGCTCTTCCCTGAAATGTACATTCCGCTTTCTGCCGAAATCCGAAAGACGCCTGAATGGGAAAGAAAACAAGAAAAAAAGAGTACTACTGGAAACAAGAAGTCCACGGACCAACACATTCCAATGCACCGCCAGCCGCTTACCAACACATTACAACCGTATCTTGCCATACCAAGGTCAGTAAAAAAAAACCGACCGATGACTATACGCGTCTAGGAAAATGAAGGTAAAAATTTTCACACTACAATGACCCCGTGATAGATTGTGCGGGGAGACAACAAAAATTGCCCCCAGTAAGCTACCCCCCCCCCCCCCCCCCCCCCCCCCTAACCCCCCCCCCCCCCAACCACCCCCCCCCCTACCCCCCCCCCGCCCCCCCCCCCCCCCCCCCCCCCCCCCCACACACACACCCGGTTGCGTCGTGAAGAAGTATATCACGAACACGTACTAGGAATACATGAGCAACTGCAGATCCTAACTCTTACGTAGAAAAACAAAACAGTGTACAACTAGGTCTTCAAACAAGCTGACGACCATGGTTGCTTTTCTGATCTCCCACCAAAAAAAGGGAAAAAGTCTAGGCTGTCAGCTATCTTGACGATGGCATTTCTGAAAAAAGAGCACTGTAGTTGTGATGACACATTTCTGACACGAGAGGCGCAGGGGTATAGGAGGTGGGTCTGCGTTTTTCAGTCCTAATTCATGCCCATAACCAACGTGTCTTGCACACAAATCGTTATCATTAGTTCCCCTTCACTGAATGGCAGCCCTCATACACCGCATTTATTTTCGTGTATCCCCCCGACCGATCAATTGTACCACCCCCGTAGGTTGAACAGGAACTGTCGCATGGTGTGCCTCGTTGGAAACCGATCTCGACATACTAGCATCCTTAGGATTCACTAAGGGCCAACGGCAGTAGTCCCCACATTTGCCTCTTTTCCAGACTTGGGGCGTTCTAAATTACAGATCTGTGCGTCAGAAGCTGCACAAGTTCAGCCGCACCCTGCTGGTTGGTCCAACCTCCCAGACTAATCTTAGCCTGCTTATGAACCAGCACTACTGAGAGGACAGCGAAACACTTTTACAAACAGCAATGTTCTTGGACTCTCTTAGTAGGACATGGTATCACCTCCCATGTTTCCTTACTGTCTCCGTTTCATTAAAAATCCTCGTTACTTGTTTTCCTGTAAACCAATGTGATGTCACTGTTGCAACCAAGATGTTCCCTCACTGTGGACTGTGTAAAAAATGTTTGTCCTTCAACTGTTGCAAGCACATTGTGTTTCGTTTAAACTACTGTTCACCAAATCTCGTCACATTCAATCTGCGACGAAACGTCGCCCCACTGTTTCGTCCATCTGTCCTGTTGCACCACAGGAAAATGTCTCGTTACTACATCGGCCTGCAGCACTAAAATCTGTTGACGTCAAACTCTACACCCCTTACTATGCCCCCCGCCACAAACCCCCAATGCTTCTGTCAAAAAACTGTTTGCCACCAAAATGTTAGTCATTGTCACACCCTCCTGTTTCATCAAACTGATTGTATCAATCGTTTCATTCCGTCACTATCAATACACAACACGACCCCACCAAATGTCACTGTTCCGAACTTTCAACTGTGTCACAGACCAATGTTTCCTTGTTTCTCTACAACTAAACAACTTTGTCTGTCCACTTACATCAAATTGTTTCGTATCACCTATGTGTAACTCTACACTCACTGCTTTTGGCTATTTCTCAAATAGTCATCGTCACAGCTGATATATCCAATCACTTTCCAAACGTTCCGTTCATCACACTTTGTATAAATTCGTTTCCGACCGTCTCATCTATGTTTTGCCACGAAACCTCCACGTGTGCCGACACTGGTTTCATAAAGTGTTACCAACTGTGTCCACCTAGTTTTGCACCCAACAGTTCGTTCACTCCACTGGTTTAAAAGTGTTTAGTCACGTTTGCATCAAATGTTTACGCCACCAACAGCGCATTGGCCTCCATTCGAGCCAGTGAAAAAACACACCAGCCCAGGAACCTCTACACCCCATGCAGCCCTGCAGCGGCAGTGACGGACAAACGTGTCCCCTACGTTTGGGGGGCGGCCGCGCACCGGGGGGCGGCAATCACCTCGCAAGGCAGTAGCGGCCATGTCTGCTCCCTTGTTACTTCGCAGTGATGCGACTTATTACCGTAGGGACGTCTTGGCATTGCCAAAAGGAACCTGGTTGGGGCTTGCGTAAACCGCAGCTTCCTGCCCACCTTCATTCCAGCTTACACGCCTTAATATCCTGGGTTCCCTGCAAGACACAAGCTTAGCGGAAACCCTATTCCGTTCCATCATGTAAGAATCTTTCTTGTAAAAATTGTTTGATGGACTAATCCGAAAGAAAGAAAGGGGCCAAAACTTTAAAAATCACAAACAGGTTCGTATTTGGAGATCCTCCTCAAGGCTCGTTAACCTTCACATTCGTATCCTATCGCGCGAGTCACTGTTTTTACAACCTGACCCGTGATTAATGTGTGGCGACGACAAACGGCTGAGGGAGCAGGTCACTTACAACCCCCTTGGAGTCCATTTTACGAAACGTTTGCGTGCTTACCTGAGTTCAATTTCTCATGCGAGGCGTGTGGTCAACTTGAACATGACTTTTCTATTCATCAAAGTCGATCACAAAAAAATCCATTCAACCAAACTCGGAGTTGCGATGCACCAACAAAAAACGATCAAAACAGCAGCGATTGGTCAATCGTTGGGACCACGGCATAACATAACTTCTACCATGACAAAAACTGCAAGGGTCATTTCCTGACCATAGAACTCTTTATTCCAGGTAAAACTAATTGGCCTTTGTCTCTTGTGTCCCTCCTCTATCAGGGGCTCTGTTTGAGCTTTGAGGTCCCGGAATCAAATCACTTCACAAGGAATAGATCTTGGCTTTCTCCCCCCCTCCCCTTTCCCCATCTTTTTCCCCTCCCCTCTCCGTTGTTCCCGCACCCCTCAGGCGCTTGACCTTGGTTTTATTAATCCGTTTGACAAAGAACCTTTCCTACCACGTCTCAAACGGCACGGGGCAAGAGACTAAATGAACTATCTGATTCAAAACCCTGCAGGTGGATTTAACAGGGGCTTGTGGAACTCACGGTCGTGAGTTAACATCACTTGACCGGGTCAGATTTTTTTTCCAGCTTGTTTTCCCACTCCTCCCTTCACCCACAGTACACTGGTATCTGATTTAAACTCAGGGATGTTATAAGGCGAGGAAAGGACCCGGGGATGGGCTCCGCTTTCCGACAAGCCATGCCATAGACTCGGTGAGAATTCTTCCAGTCTCCATTGCCCCTATTGGCCAATGCTGCTGTGAGGAACTTAACCTTTTTAACCTTTTCATACCCGACACACTTCCAAAAGGTACGAATGAGTGTAGAGAGTGTATGACCCGTGTACAACTTGGAAACTCCGCAACTCGTATACAACTTACGAACCCCCTTCCCACGGAAGGATGCGTTGGAGGAACCGTTTTTTAGATTTCGTCAGACAGAGAAAACCAAAATTAAGAGTAATTTCAAGTATTCTCCGCCGGTTAACGTGGACAAACACATTACAAGACAAAACACAACGCGTTTCACCCTCCTAGGTCTTCTTCAGGCAAAATCAACAAAAACATTCCGGACAATGAAAACGAACGAGCAATCACTTTATCTTCTCGAATTCGGCGCAAGCTGGGCGTTTCAGCTTGTATACTTTCTCTGTCCACCTCGCAGTAAATGGATATTTGATTCAATTCAGGGGATGTTAAAGGCGACAGAAGGAGAGAGATGGGCCCTGCCTTCCATCAACGTCCATCTTGCGCCGAATTCGAGAAGATAAGTGACTGCTCATTTTTCATTTTCATTGTCCTGAATACTGTTTAAACTCGCCTGGAAGACTTAATAGGTCGAAACACGTCGGGTTTTCTCTTGTTATATGTCCATGTTAAGCGGCGGTGTTACTTAAAATCGCTTTTTGGAATTCGTTTGAATTTTCGCCCGCGGTCACCTCACTTTGAATCTAGACATGGAAAAAGTTATGGCCGGCATAAGGTTTACAAGACAAGAGGACGTCACCAGACTCAGCAAAGACTGGAAAAACTTGTAGTCTAGTAATACGCGAGTTTCTGTCGTGTTCTTAAATCATGAACACTTTAATGATTAGATTACGTGGACACGTAAACTTCCATTGCTTGAGAACCAGCCAGTTTACTTCTATCTTCAGTTAAGGATAGAACAACAGCTTTGGAAGGCTTTCCTCCACCATTATATAAAAAAAAATGATAGCCAAAGACAGAAAAGTGCAGTGCCTGAGCGTGTCAAAAACTGGACCAAAATTACAAAATTCCCCGTTTTTCTCGTTTTTACATTACACTCTGACACAATACTATCACCAGTGCTGTACACTGTGACACAATTACTATCAATAGTGCTCTACACTGTGACACAATTACTATCAATAGCGCTCTACACTGTGACACAATTACTATCACCAGTGCTCTACACTGTGACACAATTACTATCACTAGTGCTCTACACTGTGACACAATTACTATCAACCAGCGCTCTACACTGTGACACAATTACTATCACCAGTGCTCTACACTGTGACACAATTACTATCACTAGTGCTCTACACAGTGACACAATTATCATCACTAGCGCTCTACACTGTGACACAATTACTATCAATAGCGCTCTACACTGTGACACAATTACTATCACCAGTGCTCTACACTGTGACACAATTACTATCAATAGTGCTCTACACTGTGACACAATTACTATCAATAGCGTTCTACACTGACACACAATTACTATCACCAGTGCTCTACACTGTGACACAATTACTATCATAGCGCTCTACACAGTGACACAATTACTATCAATAGCGCTCTACACTGTGACACAATTACTATCACCAGCGCTCTACACTGTGACACCAATACTATCAATATAGCGTTCTACACAGTGACACAATACTATCAATAGCGCTCTACACTGTGACACAATTACTATCAATAGCGCTCTACACTGTGGCACAATTACTATCACCAGTGCTCTACACTGTGACACAATTACCATCAATAGTGCTCTACACTGTGACACAATTACTATCAATAGCGCTCTACACTGTGACACAATTTACTATCACCAGTGCTCTACACTGTGACACAATTACTTCAATAGCGTTCTACACAGTGATACAATTACTATCAATAGCGCTCTACACTGTGACACAATTACTATCACCAGTGCTCTACATTGTGACACAATTACTATCAATAACGCTCTACACAGTGACACAATTACTATCAATAGCGCTCTACACTGTGGCACAATTACTATCAATAGCGCTCTACACTGTGGCACAATACTATCAATAGCGCTCTACACTGTGGCACAATTACTATCACCAGTGCTCTACACTGTGACACAATTACCATCACTAGTGCTCTACACTGTGACAAATACTATCAACAGCGCTCTACACTGTGACACAATTACTATCAATAGCGCTCTACACTGTGACACAATTACTATCAATAGCGCTCTACACTGTGACACAATTACTATCAATAGCGCTCTACACTGTGACACAATTACTATCAATAGTGCTCTACACAGTGACACAATTATTATCAATAGGGCTCTACACTGTGACATAATTACTATCAATAGCGCTCTACACTGTAGCACAATTACTATCAATAGTGCTCTACACTGTGACACAATTACTATCAATAGCGCTCTACACTGTGACACAATTACTATCACTAGTGCTCTACACAGTGACACAATTATCATCACTAGTGCTCTATACTGTGACACAATTACTATCAATAGCGCTCTGCACTGTGGCACAATTACTATCAATAGCGCTCTACACTGTGACACAATTACTATCAATAGGTGCTCTACACAGTGACACAATTACTATCAATAGCGCTCTACACCGTGGCACAATTACTATCAATAGCGCTCTACACTGTGACACACATTACTATCAATAGTGCTCTACACAGTCACACAATTACTATCAACAGTGCTCTACACTGTGACACAATTACTATCAACAGTGCTCTACACTGTGACACAATTATTATCAACACAGCGCTCTACACTGTGGCACAATTACTATCAATAGCGCTCTACACTGAGGCACAATTACTATCAATAGCGCTCTACACTGTGACACAATTACTATCAACAGCGCTCTACACTGTGACACAATTACTATCAATAGCGCTCTACACTGTGACACAATTACTATCAATAGCGCTCTGCACTGTGGCACAGTTACTATCAATCGTGCTCTACACTGTGGCACAGTTACTATCAATAGCGCTCTACACTGTGGCACACAATTACTATCACTAGCTCTCTACACTGTGACACAATTACTATCGCTAGTGCTCTACACTGTGGCACAATTACTATCGCTAGTGCTCTACACTGTCACATAACTATTATCAGTACTTTTCTACACTGTGACATGATCATTGTCTGCACTACTGTATACCGTGACACAAATATCATCAGTGCTGCTCTATAATGATAACGAATATAATCAGCACTGCTGCACGCTGTGATGTAATTTTTCGGTCATCTCGTACATCTCTACATTGTGGCATAATTATTATCAGCGCCGCTCTGCACTGTGGTATGATTATCATCAGTATTGCTCTAACGCTGTGACATAATCATTATCAGCTGTGCTCTGACTAGGACATAATGACAATTAGTCCTGCTATACACTGTGACATAATTATTATTAGTACTGCTATACATAGACATAATTATTATCAGCAATATCATACACGGACAGGATTAACTATTAGTACTGTTGTACACGGAGACGATTATTATCAGTACTACTGTACCATGGACGCTATTATTATCAGTGCTGCATTACTCTCTGACATATTGCACTACAGTTACGTACTAATCGTAAGTTCTGCTGTGAACTAGGATAATCAGTACGTGTAGTGTTCTACACCTACATAGTTATGGTAAGTACTGCTCCACGCTGACATTATTGTCATCAGTGCGCCTATACTGTAACCCACCACGGGACACGATTAACTCAATGTTTCCATTCCCTGGGACAGAATTAAATCAATCCTTCCCTACGCAGTGACTGATTTATCCTCAGTTTGTCACGGCGGAGCTTAGGCATGTCAGCTGCACACGTTTTCTTCTGTAAATCACGTGGAATCTCGTGCAAGTGTGGTCTCTTTGTTGCATCTAAATTAACAAGGAATCTCGTCATTATTTTCTTCTTTTTCTTCTTCTTCTTTTTTTTTTACCCGCAATGAGTCGGTTTGCGAACCACGCTGGAGTAAATAAATAAGGGAGAAGAATGTAAACACAAACACAGAAACATGCAAGAAGATAGCGTTCTACACATTTTTTCTCGTGATATATGCGATATGCGTTCCTCATAGCTACGACCTCACAGGAAGTTTATGATGACTAGACTATTTCATAAATAACGGTCAATTTGTCGTCACTGTTGCACTCCCATAAGCTCGCTTACATACCGAAAGTACAATTTCCCACGTGTTCTTTCTATCGATGTGAAGAAGCTACTATTTTTGGTGTAAGGTTGGGGAAGGGGGAATGGTGGGGGGTGGGGGAGGGAATAATGGTTCCACCAAATCAGAAGCGATGTCCTGTTCTTACTTCTTAGCCTTTAAAACGACCACGTTTTTGGCGTTTACAGCGAAGATGAAGTGGATTTAAAACGGAAAAAAAGCTGAAAAGGAACACAGGGTTGTTTAAACTTTGCTCTCTCTCTCTCTCTCTCTCTCTCTCTCTCTCTCTCTCTCTCTCTGTGAACTCCTGCTTGAGAATGAGCTTTGGTAGCTTAACTCATTAATCGTACTCTCTCGATCTCTCCTCTCTCTCTCTCTCTCTCTCTCCTCTCTCTCTCTCTCTCTCTCTCTACTCTCATATTTGTAGATTTATTGTCGGCAGATCTTTGGATATCTGATTTTTTTCTCAATTCTCCGAAATGTTTTGTTCACAACACCCAAATCATTAGGAGCTATATGACCTATAACGAAACAAATATCCGCTCCGTCTCTCTCTCTCTCTCTCTCTCTCTCTCCTCCTCTCTCTCCTCCCCCTCTCTCTCTCTCAAGCTGTGTGTGTGTGTGTGGTGTGTGTGCGGGTGCGTGTGGTGTGTCACGTGATTCACCGATCTCTGTTAACTTCCATACGATTGGTAGAAAGATCCATTGGTCTTCACCGGTGGATCTACCCTTCCCAAAAGCTCACACTGTCTGCAGGCAAAACTATACTGGAAAGCACCGCAAGAAAGACAGAGCACAAAGATTATTGCGCAGTAAAGAAAAATACCTTTATTACGTCAAAAAAAACAAATGAGGAAATATAACAAATAAAACAAGAAAGTTTCCCCCAAAATAATTCAATAATTATTCAAACGGGCCTCTCTCTCTCTCTCTCTCTCTCTCTCCTCTCTCTCTCTCCTCTCTCTCTCTCTCTCTCTCTCTCTGCTCCCCCCCCCCCCCCCCCCCCCCCCTGCCCCCCCCCCACCCCCCACCCCCCGGCAAACTCGCGGTCCGAAAAAAACGACGACGTCTTGACGTCTAGAGTGACGTGTCTATTCACCCGGTTTTGCATACATTAATTGCAGCGCACCTTGCGTCGAGGAAACAAAAGAAGGGCCTTAATCCAGGTGTGTATGCAGATGGACATGGCCTCCCATTCATCACCAAACGTTCGTCCTTCGTGCTCGGTCTGCGCGTGACGAGACCCACCGGCAATGTGTGTAACCAGTGTACATGCCTTTTTTCCATGGCAGCATGGTGAAATGTGTAGTGTGAGAGTATACGAAAACTTGATTTCGTTTTAAGACAAGGGACATAATAGAAGAAAAAGAAAAAAAGGAAACAAGAAAAAACAAAGGAAAGAGGACTGAAGAGTGATTTCAACGAGCTCAAATTCAGTGTGTTTAAAGCTCCAGGACTACTATTAGTTGGTTTAACAATCATGCTTTTCGACAAATATTATCGACTAACTTTGCCTACCCAAAATTGTGTCATATTGGGATGGTAAGCTTTTCATGCCCCTCTCGTGGATTTTTGAAGCTTTGAAGCGGTGATTGGATTGTTCACGTCCATGGCTATGACACTTGAGCTCGATGGTTCATTTGTATATTGTCATCAGGGCTTGAAGTGCGACCTGACGCCTTTTGCTCGGAGGTTTGTGGGTGATATCTTTCTTCTTCTGTCTTGTCTCTTGGATTCTCTGGAAATACCTTTGACCACCCACCCACCCCCACCCTCCATCCCCCCTTCTTACTCTTTAGGATGCTGTATGTAGGTTGGAAATGTAAACCATGAAGCGGTTTCTCCTCAGCAAGGAATGAACCTGCGTTCTCTCTCTCTCTCTCTCTCTCTCTCTCTCTCTCTCTCTCTCTCTCTCTCTCTCTGATGCATATAATAACCAATGAATTTTCATTTAAAAATATTCTCCAGGAACTGACGAATCTGTTACTATCTTCGGTTTGCTCATTGTAGATTTCCTCTTTCGCCTCAGACGCTAGAATTTGTGTTTCCCCTTAGGCTGAACAGAAAATGAAGTTTCGTTGTTTGCTACAGTAAATAAATTCGTTTTAAAGATTAATTAAACAGTGCACGTGGAACTGTTTTAGTCATCAAACTTGTAAATGAACATCAACTGAGAAAGTTAAATTTACTCATGCATTATCCGATGCTTCAATTTCCCTAATATTTTCAAATAAAATACTTTTAACTCCACTGGCTTATTGGACAGATTGTTTTTTTAAAAAAAAGCGAAAATTATTTGCTGATTGTATATTGGACTGGTACTGGGCAGCCATTACATGTCAGTTGACATTCAGTCAACGTCAAGGCTGTTATACTGAGAGGAAGGTCGGGGGGGGGGGGGGGGGGGGGGGGGGGGGGGGAGGGCAACCCCCAGGGGAGCTACAAGTGACAGAGTGCCAAAAATGCCACAAAGTCAGCCAGGGGTGGGAAAAAAAAATGCAAAGAAGAGGGGGAGGGGGCGAGGCGCTCGTGCATGGGTGGATATGGAAGGGGAGGGAGAGGGGGGGGGGGGAGTGTCTTGAAAAACCGGCCATCCGGCTCTAAATTTGTCAATGTTTCCAGTCCCATATAAAATGCTTGTGACTCAATAGGCCCTTGTGAATCACCGAAAAGGAAAGTTTTTGTCTACACTACATCCAGCTTTCATTTTCACATTGTATAATAAGACTGGTTTTAATTTGTAGGAATTTCTACTGATGATGCTCGTTTTACACAGAGCTGGATGTTCTCTCTCTTTCTCTCTCTCTCTCTCTCTCTCTCTCTCTCTCTTTCTCTCTCTCTCTCTCTCTCTCTCTCTCTCTCTCTCTCTCTCTCTCTCTCTCTCTCTCTCTCATAGTGAAACTAGCAAAGAATGTTTCGGACACAAACTGCCAATACTTTATTATATAGGACAAAGGGTTTTGTTCTTGGTTGGTTGGTTGGTTGGTAGGTGGGTGGGTGGGTGGGTCTTTGTCATTGTTTGTTTGCTGCTCGCTTGTTGGTTGGTTGGTTGGTGGGTGGGTGGGTGGGGTGGGTCTTTGTCATTGTTTGTTTGGCTTGCTTGCTCGCTTGTTGCTTGTATGTTGTTGGTCAAATGGTGACATGGTCTTTGTAGAAAATGAAATAGGATTTTGAGATAGCATCTCGCCTAGATTCTTCTTTGTAGATCTATTATCAGGGTCCCTGTTTCAAAAGCATAGAACAGGATAAAATCACTAGTGTGTGCATCATTCTCAGTCTGGCACTGAGAGATGTGGTTTCAGATGATCATGAATTGTGACAGAACTGCTGCTGCTTGAGCCATACTAGACAGAACTGCTCGTGCTTGAGCCATACTGGACAGAACTGCTGCTGCTTGAGCCATACTAGACAGAACTGCTCATGCTTGAGCCATACTGGACAGAAATCCTGGTGCTTGAGTCACACTAGACAAAGCTGCTCGTGCTTGAGTCACACTAGACAGAACTGCTGCTGCTTGAGCCATACTAGACAGAACTGCTCGTGCTTGAGCCATACTGGACAGAACCCCTGGGCGCTTGAGCCATACTGGACAGAACTCCTGGTGCTTGAGACATACTGGACAGAACTCCTGGTGCTTGAGTCATACTAGACAGTACTCCTGGTGCTTGAGTCATACTAGACAGAACTCCTTGTGCTTGAGTCATACGGGACAGAACTCCTGGTGCTTGAGTCACACCAGACAGAGCTGCTGCTCGTGCTTGAGCCATACTAGACAGAACTCCTGGTGCTTGAGTCATACTAGACAGAACTCCTGGTGCTTGAGTCATACTAGACAGAGCCCCTGGTGCTTGAGTCATACTAGACAGAACACCTGGTACTCGAGCCATACTAGACAGAACTCCTGGTGCTGAGTCATACTAGACACAACTCCTGGTGCTTGAGCCATGCTAGACAGAACTCCTGGTGCTTGAGTCATACTACACAGAACTCCTGGCGCTTGAGTCATACTAGACAGAACTCCTGGTGCTTGAGTAATACTAGACAGAACTCCTGGTGCTTGAGTCGTACTAGACAGAACTCCTGGTGCTTGAGTCATACTAGACAGAACTCCGGTGCTTGAGCCATGCTAGACAGAACTCCTGGTGCTTGAGCCATACTGGACAGAACTCCTGGTGCTTTAGCCGTACTAGACGGAACTACTGATTTGGATCCTTCAGTCATGACAACTGCTCCCAGATACTTGACCTGCTTACTCTCTCTAGTTTTTTAACCTCTTGATTTGATGGTGTTTTTTTATGCCGTTGGTGTAGTTTGTCATCAGTCTGCTCCTTTCTGCACTGCGTTCCATGCCGTACGCTGTGGATGTGTTGTCTAGGCGTTCGCAAACATGGGCAAGTTCTCCTGTCCAGCTAAGCCATTGAGGCCATCCGCAATGTACAGGACTTGGACAATCTTGCCCGCAATGCTCACCACTCAAAGATGGTCATCTAGTGCACTAGTCACGAGCCTTTCCATCAACAAGCTGAAGAGCGTGAGGCTGAGAACACACACAACTGCAGAGGACTGCACTGTTAGCTCTTTCATCAAGTTGTTCTGTGACCCTGACAAGTTCCTTCCGATATATACTTTTCCATGGATGCCCATGAAGCTGCTCCGCAGACCTCAATCGAATGCTTTTCTAAAATCGATGAAAATGTGGTTAAGATCTTGTTGCGTTTGAGGTGTTTCTCAAAAAAGGACATGGAGGTTAAAAATTGTTCCGTGGTGTTTCTCCCAGCTGGGAAACCTGCTAGTTCTTCGTCAGGAGTCTTCTCAGCTTGTTTTCAGTCTGTGTTGTAGAATGTCTAACATTTCTTTACTACAGAGGCTGATGAGGCTGACCGTGTGATGATCTGACACAACTAAAGACTACTTTGTTCGGCAGTGTGATAAACTAGGACAGGGTCCATGGTGCATGCCATTCTTCTGTCTGTCAGATGTTGTTACAGATACATTTCAGGACTTTGATAGCTTTTTCTCCTCTGGAATTTCAGGACTTTGATAGCTTTTTCTCCTCTTCTGGAATTTCAGGACTTTGATAGCTTTTTCTCTTCTGGAATTTTAGGACTTTGATAGCTTTTCTCCTCTGGAATTTCAGGACTTTGATAGCTTTTTCTTCTATGGAATTTCAGGACTTTGATAGTTTTTTCTCCTCTGGAACTTCAAGACTTTGATAGCTTTTTCTCCTCTGGAACTTCAAGACTTTGATAGCTTTTTCTCCTCTGGAATTTTAGGACTTTGATAGCTTTTTCTCCTCTGGAAGTTCAGGACTTTGATAGCTTTTTCTCTCCTCTAGAATTTTTAGACTTTGATAGCTTTTTCTCCTCTGGTAATGTAGGACTTTGATAGCTTTTTCTCCTCTGGAAATTCAGGAATTTGATAGCTTTTTCTCCTCTGGAATTTTGGGACTTTGATAGCTTTTTCTCCTCTAGAATTTCAGGACTTTGATAGCTTTTTCTCAATCGGAATTTCAGGAATTTTATAGTTTTTTCTCATCTGGAATTTTAGGACTTTGATAGCTTATTCTCCTCTGCAATTTTAGGACTTTGATAGCTTTTTCTCCTAGAATTTCAGGACTTTTGTAGCTTTTTCTCCTCTAGAATTTCAGGACTTTGATAGCTTCCTCTAGAATTTTAGGACTTTGATAGTTTTTTCTCCACTGGAATTTCAGGACTTTGATAGCTTCTTCTCCTCTGTCCTGTATCACCTCTGCAGCTATCTCGGAAATTCCAAGTGAATTTTCGGAGCGATTTCACTTCTGTCTCTGCTTCCTCTGTAAGCAATGACTGGTGATGCTCACCGGTTGACTGAGGACAGTACTGCACAGCTGGGTCTGCATCGGATTCCACACGGTTCTGAAGGGCAATGAGTCCTGTGCTTAAAGATAGCATGTTCATCAGTGGGACATGTCCCTGACTTGTCTCGGATGGCAGTGACTCGTTCTTGTTCATTGATTGTCACCTGTTTGATGGTCTGGCATGTTTTCGTTCAGGATGTCCTCTATATTTGTGCACTGAGCACCTTTCAAGGCTTCCATTACTTTCTACATGTTCTTTTTGATCTGATAGTTGACTTCGTGAAGTTGTTTTCTGTGGCAGCAGCCTCTTTGATTTTCCTCTTCTTCTTCTGCCTTTCACCCTTTGTTACATTGATAGATAGTTGTTAATTTTCTCCACCATGCCTCCCTGTGCCTTTTGCTGGGCTCCTTTTGCTCTTGATGTTTCTTCCTTTATCATGCAGGTCCCCAAGGAGTTCTGCTGTGACCCAGGTTTTTTTCATTCCATAACACTGCCATGAACCCCATTCGGCAAGGTGTGTGTTCGCTGTATTGAACGTTGCAGTCAATGTTTTACATCTGCGTGTTTCATTCAATGACACCTGCCATGAACCCCTATTTGCAAGGTGTGTGTTCGCTGTATTGAATGTTACAGTCAATGCTGTTACATCTGCGTCATGGTTACAATGATGTAACCATGTAAACTAAAGGCTGTTCACTGCAGTTGGCAGGTCTTCTGCGTTCTAGCTTGAGGAAGGTTTTAAATAAACCGAAAAGTTGCAATAACACACTGCTGGTTATTTTTTACTATCCAGTGGCTACTATGATGGTCAGTGATACTACTATCTCCCCTTTCCATTGCCAGGTATAGTTTGGCCACCACAGGATCCTTCAGCCACAGAGTTAAAGGTCAAACCTGAGTCTGCTGGTCTTTTCTTTGTCTGATTTTTCTTCTGAGTGGAGATGGAGGGTCATCATGACCCAATTGTAATCGTTTCCGGTGGAAAGCTTGGTCCTTCAGACGTGTGCACCAGAGCATAAAGGTTTCTTCATGTAGTCCACTTGGGTGGGATGCTCGCCGTTTGGGTTGTACCATGCCTATCTTCTGGATGGCTCTGCTTCGTAACGGCAACTTTTTACCGCGTGGTAAGTTCATGAGCTCCGATGTATACGTGTACTCCTGTGTTCTTCAGCTCAGCTTATTCTGTTCGCAATTTTCCACAACATAAAACCACAATGCATAAAAAGAGTTACAAAACAAACATTTTCTCAGGACGTTCGATTTTGTTCTTTCAAAGTTTGTGTGTGTGGATAGGGGTGGGAGAGGTGGGCGTGGGGGGGAGGATCAGCAACACAAAACATACTGGCTAAGCTATCACGTTTTATAAAGAATAATTCTGAAGATTTCTCTTCTTCCACCTCAAAGCTGGCAAACAAGTCTAAAGCCGTGACATGTCCAGGCCGACTGCCCGTCTGCTGCGATAATGCCGGCAACGTGAGGCGGGGCAGTGAGGCGCCCAGTGCGAGTAAAACTGCGTGGTGTCTTGAAAAAGCTAACCCGACAAGGCACAGACAAATGATAAATATCTCCCTTCATAAACTTTGTGTATGACAATTCTCTCGGCTACTAACTGTAGTCTCCGTCAAAAGTCTTTACTTCAGCTCCAGACAAGAAGAGATAAAAGGCTAAAACTTGCTTAAACTAGAAGACAAAACGTAGGACCTGCAGGTTCATTTTTCAAGAACGATCCTGATTAAAAGATCGAAGCATGAATAATCCATCAGAAATTGAACTATAAATTTTCCTTAGACCTCAAAGACTGAACTTTAAAAAATCCTTCAGGGTGTCTAAAAAAAATTGAACTGAAAATAATCCTCAAAGGTGTCTCAAAGATTGAGCGGTAAGCAACCCTGAAAGGTGTCTCAAAGATTGAGCTATGAACAACCCTGGAATGTGTCTCAAAGATCGATCTACAAATAATCCTTGAGGATGTCTCATTGTTTTTAATCGAATTTGCACAGTTTTCACATTTCGAGAATGAAGCTAATGAATACACTGAACAAAGAATAAGTTTCAAGGACTTCTTCTACAAGGAAGAAAATAAGATAGTAGAATATGAACAAGTGAGAACCGTTTCGTTGTGTCAGGCTTGCTAGATTCCCATCTGTCCACTGCAGGGGGTTGATTCTGAGGAAATCAGTGGCAAACAGTGGAGTTCCTGGACGGGGAGCAGGTTCCGCACGAAAAGTAAAATTTCACACAGAATCTGTTGAGAAACCTAACATAAACGAGGAATGAAAAAAAAAAATTCTTTATGAATGAACAAGTTGAGTAACTCTTGCTCCCATCACAAGATAA
Organism: Conus betulinus; assembly: GCA_016801955.1. NCBI lineage: Eukaryota > Metazoa > Mollusca > Gastropoda > Neogastropoda > Conidae > Conus > Conus betulinus. The sequence goes on along the minus strand of JADBJO010012839.1, from coordinate 6,404 downwards.
TAACGTGGTCATAACTCAAATGCTGCTTACAATACCAACTCATTTAGCAGAAATTTCTACACAAAGGACATAGAACAAACAAGGAGACATCCCTTCCATCCCCCCCCCCCCCTCCCCACTCCCAAATTTGTTCGTTATTAAATGTTTCTTGTTCGCTGCCTCACTACAGATTTCCTTTCAACATCTTTTGAGTCAAAATAATGTAATACAGATTTTAGACTAAATGATATTGCTTGCATCGTATTGCACTATACCATATTGTATGACAGCATGGCATGGGTTTATACCTTATTATCATGACTGCATCGTATTGTATTATTGTATAGTGTTGCGTTGTGTTGTTTCGTTTTGTATTGCATTGTACTGCATCGCAATGTATTGTGACATGGTATTGTATTCGATGTATTATGTGTGTCGCATCATACTGCGTGTATGGTATTGCACAGTATTGCATTGGTTTATTGCATTATATCAATTGTATTGAATTACATACGTCATGTTGTATTGGTTTGTATTGCATTGTGTTTGGTTTAAACACAACTTCATTCAAATTCAGAATAGTACACATTTACCCATCAAAAGAGCAACAACAAGATTACTGCTTATATCGTGCTCTAAATCACATAATAATACATTACGCTCGCATTTCGCACAACAGCTGGCAGACAGGACAAAATTCTGTTTAAGAAAAAAAAAGCAACAGCAACATACTTTAAGATACATTCCACCATATTAGCACAATGGTCTAGTGACTGTGAATAAATGAAATAAGTACCAGTAGCAATAACGAAGAACACTAAAAAGTAAAAACTTGAGAGACAGAGCAACAAGTTTAGTATCACAGATGAATGGTAAAAATTGAAATGAATTGTACAACTGAAAACAAAACTATCTAGATACAATATTTTGTATTACCACTGAGAGTCGTAGGGGACCGGAATAGCCCAATGGTAGAACGCGCGACTCGTAATCTTGGTAATCCTGGCGTTGCGGGTTCGAATCTCCGCTGGGCCGTTTCGGTACAGGGGTATTTTTCCCTCGGAGTTAACATTGGTTCTGCCTCCATTTCCCATACAGTCCTTCGAATGAGACTATAAACCGAGGTTCCGTGTGTGAACGCACGCATAAACATCTTGCACACACGTAAAATCCCATCACCAACTTTCGGAAGAGAAGGCCAGTTTGGCTGTTGGTACGGATGACACGTTACACATAGCATGCACCTCCCCGAAGATGGAGTAGTATGACTGCCTTAATGGCGGGATTATAAAAAAAAAAACGGTCATGCACACACAAAACTCCACTCCCTTTGTTGGGTAGTAGATGGGATTAATCCTTGCCTGTCTATACGGGGAGTGTCCGCATGAGTATCAGTTGCTTACGTGGAACTGAGAGGCGTGCCCGCACACTCTAATACTCACGATGACATTCTATTAAAAACCTATTTGAATCAGAAACAAATCTGTGGGCGGTCTCAAATATAAGAATGTTTGTATAGTGCATGAACAATCAGGATTACATTTCAAAAGAGTCTGAACTTTTGTATAATTCTGTGCGAGATTTAGAATGGTGTTCGTGTGCACAATTTTCAAAAGAAATGATGATAAATAGTGTTGGGCTGTATCTCTTTTATAACCACAGGCACAACCTGGATCATTCACTAAGTGACGGTTGAATGTATCGTCGTTTAAATTACTAACCCTAAGGCGAAGGCAACAACGACTTTTTTGTTCTTTTCTCTAACCGAGGCACAAGTGTAACGGTAGAGGACTGCATTTAATGTATGGGATTTAAACTTGACGTGTCGTATATCAATGTGTTGTGTAGTGCTGTATTATATAGTGTCAGACTGCATTATATTGTTGTGTATCATATCCACTCTGTTGTATCGTACTGAACCGTATCGTTCAGTACTGAAGTGTATTAAACTGCGTTGCAGATTATTGCATTACACTGTTTGCATTGAATCTTATTGTTCGCATTGCATTTTATGTTGCATCGCACGAAATTACATTGTTTGGGATCGTATGATTGCATTGGGTTGTACTGGATTAGATTGCATTACATTGTATTGCATTGTATTGTATTGCTTCGCATTGCATAATATTGCATGCATTGCATTCCATTGCATTGCGTTGCATTGTCTGCATCGTATTGCTGTTGGATGGTATTGCATTGCATTGTAATGTATTGTATTGCATTGTGTTGTGTTGTATTGAATTTAATTGTGATGTATGCAGTGCATTTATTGTACCGCATTGCACTGTATTGCATTGATTGTCTGGTACTGCATCGTATGTGTTGCATTGCATTGTATTGTCTGGTACTGCATCGTATTGTGTTGCATTGCATTGTATGTCTGGTACTGCATAGTTTTGCATTGTATTGCTTTGCACCGTACTGCATTGAATTTTATTTTATTGAACTGTTTTGCATTGCATTGTGTCGTGCTTTATTGCATTGTATTGCACTGCGTCGTATCACTTCATCATCACCATCGAGTTCTCCATCGGAAAAATCCAAACCGCTGTCTACGTAGGTTCTTTAACCCGCGCTAAGTGCACGTTCCACAGGACCTTGTCTCACCCGAAAACTGGCAATCCGGGAGAACACTGAAGGTCGGGGGATGGGCGGGGGGAACGGGCGGGGTACCCGTCCTGTTCTACATGAACTCGTCTTCATTGTCATGAAAACCCGGAAAATTAGAAGGAAGAAGGCAGACCCGTTCTGTCCAGCATGCATGCTCTCGCCTTTAGAATCAAAATCTTTGGAGAATTAAAAGAGGGGGGGGGGAGGGATGCCCTTCTTGCTGCCTGCATGCATAAGACATAAAATAGTTTAAAAATGTGTTGGAATCAGCCTCAACGAGCCTCTAGTGCCATCTTACAGCGTGTGTTTCAGGAGTGTACTAGAATTGTAATGACCACATTTCAGCACGAACTGGAGGTGTGTTTTCGAAGGTGGTGTAATCATTCTCCACCAGCCATCAACGCCATGTGAGGATCGTGTCGCTCACTTTGCGAAAGAAGTGACAGTGAATGTTAACATGAAAGGGCGTGTGTTTGTTGCGTGAAATTTTTAGGATAGTTGTCCCCAGAGAGAAAGAGAGAAACAGAGAGAGAGAGAGAGAGAGAGAGAGAGAGAGAGAGAGAGAGAGAGAGAGAGAGAGAGAGGTGGAGAAGTGGGGGAAGGAGGTGAGTGTTTTTGGGGGTGGGGTGGGGGTGGGTGGGGTGATGGCGGCAATCAGGCAAGGAAACTAACAGAAAGACGGACAATGAAAAACAGGTGGATGGACGGACAGACGGAGTAAATACGTAGATAGTTAAACACTTTGTGGAATTGAAAATCCGATTTACTATTATAGCTGCATATCCTTTGATGAAGATACCAACATCTAATTGATAATATTTTTAGGGAAAGAAAAGAGGGACTGAAGGTGACGATGGAGGACGTGTGTTTGTGGGAAGGGGAGGGGAGGGGCACATGAAGCTGTGATGCTATCGGTGGGCTACAATTCAAAGCTGGCCGTGCTCTAAGGGTTTCAAACAGAAGATTGGATTCGCCCTCGAATTTCATCATTTCAATGGATGCGTCTTTGAGAGTGCTGCCTTACTTTCTGACCAACATTGAAGGAAATTTTTACCTATCGGACCCGGTTGATGCCAGTGGGCATTATTTCTGTGTGTTGTTGTCGTGCCCTGGCCAAAATACTGCAGGAATCATCCGGACAGCCGAAGTACTTGACACTATGGTACAAAATACATCAGCCAGCAATGAGACCATTTCGTATGTGACCGTTTTTGATTACTCCGCCACGTGGGCAACCACACCCCGACTTCGGGGGATTTTGGAGACTGATAATGTTATGCTAGGAGCTTGTCACGACTGAAGACAATCCCTGCATAACTATGCAGAGCATAACAACATTTGGATGTAGCCTTGGTGTTATAGCCATTATGAAATGAGGAATGAAGTACAGCCCTGTCATGTAGACGTTACCCCTGAAGGAACTCCATAGCCACATTCCCATCTGTCTGTTCGTCTTCAATGAACATGATAAGAAAAAAAACTACCTCAAATTCTGTGGGTCTCCGTGTACTACTGTCTGTGTCCCAGCTGCCCCGTGAATTCATGTAATGTCGTTGGCATCGGCAAGGTCGTGAGGACTGGTGCTGGTTGGACCTGACTACACCCTTCAACAAGGAGCGCCCGATCCATCACGTCTGTTCCCTTACTTACTTGTTACTGTCATCAGTGGGGACTATGTGGGGGTGTCTTGCGTACGCTCGATCAGAACAGGCATCCCTGAACACCAGTGAAATGACTCAGCAGCAGGGAGTGTCTCCTCTCTGGCGGGTTCCCTCATGACGACTAGCTATTGCTTGCTCCCTGTGGGTTGCAGATGTTCAGGTGTGACCGGAGACACGACGCCTTGAAGAGGTCCATGCGTGGGGGGAGGGTGTCAGAATTCATTAGTACACATTTGCTAAAAAGGGTCAATAATTAAATTGAGGTAACTCTCTGTCTGTCTGTCTGTCTGTCTGTCTGTCTGCTCTCTCTCTCGCTCTCTCTCTCTCTCTCTCTCGCTCTCTCGTCTCTCTCTCTCCGCTCGCTCTGTCATCTTGGCACACACAACACACACACACACACACACACACACACACACACATACACACATCACATACACACAAATATACTCTCTCTCTCTCTCCTCTCTTCGCACTACACACACACACCCACACCACACACAACACACACACCACACAACACACGTCAACGTATCGGAATCTTTGCATATTATTTCTCTCGCACAAACTGCCAAGAATCAACCGTTATAAAAGGCAAACATGCAAACCTTTTAGTGTTAAAGATTACATTCCGGCGTCACACTCTTCCCTGAAAACCACCAAGAGAAATGAAGATCTTTTATTGCGCGCTTTGTCGCCACAAAACTGCGCCTAATCGTGCCGCTCAGACGACCGTGAATTGGGTGGAAAGTGGGCGACCTTTGATGTTCAACGTAGACCCCGTTAAACCCTGTCTTTAGTTGCTGCCCTGTTGTATAATCGTTGACAGGAAGTGACGTTCGCGCAGGCCAGTTAGGCCCCGTAGCGCCCCGGGCAAGATGGATGGCTGTCAAAAGTGTGGACCCGCACCCTGCCCTTCCCCCGTCCTTCCCGTTCCCCTGGGACAATCCAGAAATGCTTTCCCCCATCAGGATCTGCTGCAGGTGCAGTCTTCGGCAGATCTGGAGGTGGCCGGGCAACTAGGGTATTTCCTAATTATACGTATATTTGATCACCCCGTTGAACCTTGAACTTTACACCTGTTGAAATCTGATCGTTACAACAATGTCATCGCTTGAGTTTCCGGTCATACTGGCATTCGAGGTAATGAGGTAGGCGGATCATTTTGCCCAAAAATGCCGGAGATTTTAAGGGAAGGTGCAGATCATCTGTTCCCAACACAGATTAAAAAATGCCAATGTTCTTTTAGGGTTGTCAAAGTATCTTCTGGCAAGAGGACCAGAATTCACAAAAGGAATTTCAAATTCTTTTTCGGATCCGTCCAGTCCTGAAAGAGGCCTCTGGTGGCGTAGCAGACGAACGAAACAACATTGTCTGTGATACCTACATTCGCGGTCATCACTTTCCTTAACACCTCACCTTATCTTTTTTCTTATTTGTAAGAAGGCTCCATGGACATTGTAGCAGACAGTGCATTGATTGAACGGCGTGCTTACGTATGGGACATTGACATCACATTTCACACAAAACACTTTGCATATCTTTGTTTGTTTTTCTGGATTCCTGAAAGAGTTTGGTTCGACAATACATTCGGTAAATACAAGTCATTCTCATAGCCTAAGAACAACGAGAATATTAGTGTCACCATTTGTTTACAATACACGTATATGGAAATGAAGTTGACAAAGTGGTAGATCCTGCTATGCGCTCTGAAAGTTTGGGAATTTCTAGCAATGGTCGGCAGCTGCAAGACACTTGACACCCATGGAGACGACCTGTTTCTAGGCACACTCAAGTGCTGTATGCCTGTAGACAACTATACACATGTCTTACGTCAATGATCAGACTCCTCCTTGGCCATCACCAAAAGGAGTCTTCATCTCTGAAATGGACACAGAGATTTAACGACAAAGGAATTGTCGGGTTCTCTAGAGTTCCTTACGCCTCCATCCACATAACCCCCCCTACCAACAACTCCCCCAAGCACCTTACAACATTTCGGGCCGCAAGTCATCCCCTCCAGCAAGTCTGTCTCTGCAGTCAGCAGGAGGGGCACTCCTAGGCCCGCCCCCCCCCCCACCCCCCGCTCCGTTGGACATGCTGTAATTGATCTCTCCGGGACCACAACGGCGAAGAGAGGCGGGGCAGCGTGCAGCT